>JASDQU010012040.1:68796-89733 GCA_032191745.1 Picea mariana
TTGCCAATGAAAATAATGTTGGAATACTAAGGGGGGGGGGTGAATCAGTATGAGTGCTTTTCTTTCTTTAACCACAATATAAATCTTCAATGACATTCAATCAACATTCAATATAGTATCAGTACCATAAATCAATGCATAAACAACCCATAAACACAGTACACCGAAGTTTTACATAGAAACCCAATGCGGGAAAAAACCACATAATTATTTTATTGTTTGTCAAAGAGTACATTCATTGGAAGCACCAATTTCCTATTTCTCCAGCTACAACTGGAAGGAGGCTCCAACCCCCTATTTACAGGTTGCAACATGAAGGAAGCTCCAACTCCCTAATTTATTGGCTCCAACCAGAAGTAGGCTACAACCCCCTTTCCTTACCCCATCCAACCGCCCTTAAATATAAATGTAGACAACCCTGTCACTACCTCTGTTGTTTTAACTAATAACCTGTTGTTTATTTTGTTCATGACAACTTTGTTGTTGCTAATGATATCAATATCTCATGAATACTGCAACCATACACACCTCATACCAAAATCCACAAAAGAGTTCTTCAAATCAAGTGAATATAACTCACGGAGACATACCTTTTCCTGATTTCCTCAGAATAACTCCCTAACACTCTCAAGAATACATACCTTTACCCTGAAGCTGAACTGAGTTCAAGATCCCTGATCTTCTTGGATTTTTCCTCACAGGTTCACGACTATGTATACTATCTGCCCATGGGTATCCGTGCTTTCCCTCACAGGTTCACAACTGTGTATACTATCTTCCCATGGGTATTTGTGCTTTCCCACGCTGCAGGTCCCAGATGTCCACACTTTTCCTCATGAAACTCGTAGATATACTCAAGGAATTCCTATATGAAACCCCTTCTCCGTACTCTCGGCTCTTGCAAACTTCTTACTTCACTTGACTTCTCTGTCTTTGACGCATTGCCTCAGATCTCCATCTTGTATTCTCAGAAGTGAATACACATAAGTGATTTGCAATGGACTCTTCTTTCTATTATAAAGATAAATTTCTTAATGACATGCAACTCACATGCAACTCATGATGGCATGCAACTCACATGCAACTCACATGCATCATGTTATCTTATGTTTACACTTTAATTATCCCTACAATAATTAATTATCTTTTTTTTACTGCCACTTTACTTCGACATGCAACTTTGTTCAAGGGTTGACATCAATGACAACTAATCTTGATAATTAATTATCCTAGCAATAATTAATTAATCTTTCAACAATATCCCCCTTTGGCATTGATAGAAACACTTAGACACAACAATGGAAACACTCATGCTAATGTTGTCTCCCCTCGTCTTCATGCCTCTTCTCTTCCATGTCTCTTTTTTTCTCTCCCCCTTTGACATGAATGGAAAATGATGACTTCTCCTTGGGGTTGCTCCCCCTATCAGTAAGCCTTTGACCTCTAATAATTTTTCTCTTCATAGTTCTTCCTCGTGTACATCTTTGACAAAAAGAATTCAAGTATTTCGAAAAGCATTCACTGTGGGGCTGAAACTACTCCAAGTTTCTGTTGAAGATACTCAAAATTATCCCTCGGAAGAGGTTTGGTGAAGATATTTGCAATCTTCTCTTTTGTACCAACATACTCTACCTTGATGTTCTTCTCTGTAACCTATTCCTATAGAAAGTGAAACTTGATCAGGATATGTTTCATCTTGGAATGCATCACTGAATTCTTATAGATACTTATAACACTAATGTTACCAAAGAATATTAGAATAGGCTCGTCATATTCCACATGTATGTCCTACAAAGTTTGCTTCATCCAAAGAACCTATGTACAACATGATGTTGTTGCAATATGCTATGCTTCTGTTGTGGACAATGATATTGAAGATTGTTTCTTTCTCAACCAAGATACCAGACACTCACCCAAGTAGAAGACTGCTCCACTTGTACTTCTTCTCTCATTAATACTTCATTCCCAATATGAATCTATGTATGCAACTAGAGATATATCATTCCCTTTTGGATACCATAATCCATAGTATTTTGTTCCTTTGAGATATTTGAATATTCTCTTTACTTCCATAACATGTGTTTCCTTCGGTGCTGCTCGAAATATTGCCACATGTCCAATCGCTTGCATCACATCTGATCTTGATGCGATCACATAGAGTAAACTACCAATCATCAATCTGTAGAGTCTATGACCTGCATCTTCGGATATATCTTATTTTCTCAGTTTTCAATTGGTCTGCATGGGAGTACTTACGGGCTTGCAATCTACCATTCCAAACTTTTTCAACAATTCTTTGATATATTTGGTCTGGGAGATGAAAATACTTGTATCTAGTTGACATATGCAAAGTCTTATCACTGTTACTTTTGAGCATTCCTATGTTCAATATATGAATTGTTGTATGTACTTCCTGTGTCCAAAAGATGTCACCCAACTTGGAATCTTTCAACATGGTTCTGGCCATCTCCTGTATTGTCTTGTTCTTTCTTTCAACAACTCCATTTTGTTGAGGTTTCCTAGTTGCTGAGAATTTCCTTTTTATCCCATGTTCACCACAAAAGTCCATGAATTCTTTCAATGTAAACTCTCCACCATTTTCTAATCTTAGACATTTGATTTTCAATTATGAATTTGTTTCAACCATCTTTGTGTATATCTTGAAGTGCTCAAATGTCTCTGACTTCTTCTTGAGAAAGAAAACTTCAATCATTCTTGTGTAGTCATCAATTAGTAGCATGAAGTATTGTTCACCATTTAATCCTTTTGTCCTTGTTGGTGCACATAGATCGGTGTGTATAATCTCCAATGATTTTGTTGTTGATTACTCCTTTGATTTGAACTTGGTCCTGGTCTATTTTCCATGTAGACAATGTTTACATAGAGTATTTGTTTGCTTTGAAATTTTAGTCATTTATCTTACATCTTCCTTTATGTTGATTTTGACAAGATTTTCAAAGTGCATGTGACCCATTCGTCTGTGCTAGAGCCAACTTTCATTTTCCTTTCCTAAACAACAACTCTCATTTCCAATTTCATTCAAAACATATATGTTGTTCGGAGTCCTTATAGTTGTCGCTACTAACCTTCCTGATCCTTCTTTATTTATTTCTCATTTCTTTGAGTCAAGTTCAAGTGTGTGTCCTTGATCACACATTTGTCTTACACTCAACAAATTGTGCTTCATATCTTCAACCAATACAACATTTTCTGCCATGGCATCTTTGCTTCCAAGCTTAAGTGTGCCTCTACCTACAATTTTGGATGAATGATTATTGTCAACTGAAACTAATCCATATTTTTCTTTATTCAAAGTTAGAAACATGTTCTTGTCACATGTCATATGCTTTGAACAACCATTTTCAGCATACCAATCACTTTTCCTGTGTTGGGCTTGTAGAGCAAGCGAGCATTGATTCTTCTTTCTTTTCCATTTCCCTTGTGGTTTTGATATCTGACCATAGTGTTCTTCTTTGATTCCCTAGGTGGAATAGTCAATCTGCAATTCTTCACTATGTGCCCAAAATTGTTGCATTTGTAGCATTCTACCTCATTGCTCAATGAACCAAATTTTTTTTTATGCATGCTCGATGCTTCATAAGATATTCTGAGATAACTTGTAGTGTTGCTTCTTTTCTTCACATAGGTTCTGCAGTTTATAGATTTATGTCCAAATTTGTCACAATTAAAACAATGACCATAAAATAATCTTTGATACCTGGGAATAGATCATCTTCTTTGTGATGCACTCCTTCTGAATTTGTCTTCTTGAGTCTTCTTTACTTCTGGAATGTTCTTCTTTGGGGGCATGCATTCTTCCTTATTGACAGGATCTTTGACAATCTCTATGTATCTTCTTTGTTTTGGTTCATGTTCAGTTGTCTTGGAGCTCGACCATTTCTCATTTTGTACTTGATTGTATCCTAGTCTGGATCTGTCATCTGATGATCTTTGACTATTGATGATTTGATGCAATATTTTGGTGCTCTTCTACTGCATACCTTTCTTCTGAAGATATTTCCTTGAGGAGACTACCTTTGCTTCCAAGATTCCAATTATTTTCTCTTTTACTTATAACTGAATTCTAAGAATTTCCTCGATTCTTATGTCTTCTTCTATTTGAATTTTTAGACTTGTGATCATCTTCTCTAGTTCTTTAGAGTTGGAATTCTGAGATCCATCTTTTATTTTTGACTCTGTCTTGAGTGACTTGTTTTTTTTCCTTTCTTTCCTGAGTTCTTCTAATGCACCGATTAGCTCTGCTTTGAGATCGACTTCCCCTTCTTCTTCGGAATCATCTTCTACTACCATGAAGAGTGCTCTTTCTAAATCATTGTCACTATCATTATCCTCCTTGTCTGATGAGGAATTCTCCTCCTTTGAGTAGAAACTTTTCTTGAAGAATTTGTTTCTTCTCTTGTTTCCTTTTTTATATTTCTTTTCCCTTTTAGAATATTCTTCTTCATCACTGTCTTTATTCATGTGAGGAAATTTAGGATAACCAATACCACCACAATTAAACATTTCAATGGAATCATACATTTATACGTGTCGGTTCCTTTCTGTAATTTTCTTACGAAGTTATCCATCTCTTCATCTTCGTCTAAATCATCACTGCAATTGCAACTTGGTTTTAAATTTTTCTTGTGCTTCTTCTTTATCTTCTTGGATGCCTTGAAAGTTGCTTCCTTTGGGACTGGGTTCTCATCTCATAGGCTGTAAATATTCCATGTAGCTCATCCATGTTCAATGTACCTAGATCTTCTATTTCTTCTAGGGATGATATTTTACAATCAAATCTCATAGGAAGAGACCTCAATATCTTTTGAACAACCACTAAGCCATCAACTTCTACTCCCAATCCTTTAATAATGTTGACTACTTCATCAACTCGTAGAAGGTAGGTTGCAATGTCTTCATCTTCCTTCATCTTCAATTGTTCAAACTTAGCTCTAAAAATTTGAAGGTTAGCTCCTTTACCTTGGCATCTCCTTCATAAATCCTTTGGTGTTTATCCCAAAGATCCTTTTCACTATCACAATGCATAACTTTGAAAAAAGTTGAATCAACTAAACTTCTCATAATAATATCTTTAGCCTTTGAGTTTTTTTCGTTGAGCTTCTTTCCATATCTGCCAGTTGGGGGAGTGGTTGGTGTTGTAAGCCCATCTACTACTAATTTTCAAACATCAAATCAATGTGCTTGTAAAAAAAAATTCATCCTTTTATTCCATAAAGTATATTTTTTCCCATCAAACCTTGGTGCTCCAATATTAGTGTATTCCATGATCTCCTTCTGGTGGTTAGATTGCTTCTTGAAGGACCTTCTCTGATACCAATTGTTGGAATATTGAGAAGGGGGGGGGGGGTGAATCAGTATTAGTGCTTTTCTTTCTTTAACCACAATATAAATATTCAATAATATTCAATCAACATTCAATATAGCATCAATACCATAAATCAATGCACAAACAACACATAAACATAGTACATTGAAGTTTTACATGGAAACCCAATGCAAGAAAAAAACACAGAATGCTTTTCTTATTTGTCAAAGAGTACATTAATTGGAAGCACCAACTTCCTATTTCTCCAGCTACAACTGGAAGGAGGCTCCAACCCCCTATTTACAGGATATAACCCAAAGGAAGATCCAACTCCCTAATTTACTGACTTCATCCAGAAGGAGGCTACAACCTCCTTTCCTTGCCTTGTCTAACTGCCCTTAAATATAACTATATAAAACTTTGTCACTACCTTTGTTATTGTAGTTGATAACACGTTGTTTTTGTTTTTCTTGATACCTCTGTTCTTGCTACCAATATCAATATCTCATCAAGTTTCAACCATACACAACTCCTACCAAAATCCACAAAAGAGTTCTTCAAATCAAGTGCATATAACTCATTGAGACATATCGTTTCCCGATTTCCTCAAAATAGCTCCCTAACACTCTCAGGAAGACATACCTTTACCCTCAAGTTGAACTAAGTTCCATATCGATGATCTCCTAGGATTTTTCCTCACATGTCCGCGACTGTGTGTATTATTTTCCCATGGGTATTTGCACCTTCCCTCACTACAGGTCGCGGATGTCCACTCTTTTTCTCCTGAAACTCACGTATATACTCAAGGAATTCTTGTATGAAACCCCTTCTCCGTACTCTTGTCTCTTGCAAACTTCTTACTTCAATTTACTTCTCTATCTTTGACTCATTGCCTTAGATCTCCAGTCTATATTCTCATAAGTGAATCTAACACATAAGTGATTTGCATTGGACTCTTCTCTGTGTTATAAAGAGAAATTTATTACTGACATGCAACTCACATGCAACTCAAATGCATCCTGTTATCTTATGTTTACACTTTAATTATCCCTGGAATAATTAATTATCCCTCCAATAATTAAGTATCCTTGTTGTGGCCTGTGACGAGATTAAGTAACCAACTAAGGAAAGAGAAGAGCAAAGTAAAGGAACTTGTCGAAGAACAAAGGATACAAGGATACAATTGGAAATAGAAACATGAATCTCAAGTCAAAGCCATCACAAAAGCAAACAATATTTCTCAAAATATTATTACAGAGTTGACAACAAAAATAGATGCAATTAAAATTGAACATCACAGAGAGATAGTTACATTTGTTACATAAAAAGAGAAAATCAACAAAGACTATCAGAAGCAAATGGATATGTTGATTTCTCAACTAGAAGAGGCGAAAATAAGAAATTAGAGTTCATAAATCCTAAGCTAAGAAGCAATACAACGTAATGCTAAATTATCATCTTCAGAGGTATTGTTCTATTCAAGATTGTATATGATCAAAGAACAACATGAACAAATCTTGTAGTTTTTTGTTGAGTCTGAGTTACAATGTAAAAACCAAAAAGATCTCTAGGCTATTTTTGATAATTTGAAAATATGGATGGCACAGTGCACCAATTTACCACAAAGATACACCAAAATGTCTGAAAAAAGAAAAAACTCAAATACAAGTTTCACTTGATTCCTGGGAAGCAAGTTGTTTGTTTTCACACAATCTCATTGAGGAAACAAGTAAAAGTTGCTCAATGTTATGGGATTCAGTAGTAGATATAATTGAAGAATATGAATTGCCCCATGTGCAATTTCTTGGAAAATTAATTCCATTATCAAATTGTCTTACAAATATGTAGTAGCAAATAGGCTCAAGGACAAACAATATTAACAATTTGAATTTTTGGACCCTAGAGAGTGTTCAACAACTTGTCAATCTTCCAACACAATCTTCAAAAACAATTGACAGTTTCTTATCCAAGATTTCAACCAAACAAGAGGAAATTGCTAGAAATATCTATTGATGCAAATTAAACAAGGAAAATTCCCAACCCTCGTTAATTGCAACCATGTTAGAGAGAGTTTCCTTATGGAAAAAACAGGGACAAATGCAACTAGAAAAAGTCAACACAATTGTTACTAGAGTTCACCATAATATCTCTCCTTGATATCATTTATCAAATCAATTTTAGATAGTCGTGCCTATTGATTCCACCCAAAACAGAAACCAGTTATAGAATTTTGCATGTATACTCCTATTTATTGTAATTCTATAGAGAAAAAAAAAAATTGAAATTTCCAGAGAGAACGTTATATGCATTGTTGTAAAAGCCTTAATGTGTTAAGTTTTGATAATCTGGAATTGCAACAGTTGTATTGACATGTTTTACTGGTTTTAGTACTATTATTATACACTAATGCAATGTTCATTTTTTAAACCCACTATTCTCTTTTGTTAGGTTTATTTATAGATACAAACTTTATGTTATGTGTTTATACACTCTAGTTAGAATTTTCAGAAAATCTTATTGTTCACTCTTTAAATGAATTTGATAATAGATCATGTGGAATTGGACATGAGTTTCTATATTGACAACTATTTGTTGTACCTATTACTGATATGCATAAGTCTTATTTATGTTAATGAATATGAATATGTTAATCGCTTCTTTTTTTTTCATGATACGTATTTGCTAAATTAAAACTAACATACATCTATGTTACCAGTTCTCAAGTTGTTTGTACTATTTTTGTGACCTCATAACAATTGGATATTTGATCACACCATTTCTACACATTCTTTGCGCTCTGTTTTCCCATGGATGGACACATGTCAAAGTTCAGAGATAAAGGTAGAATAAATACAATGAACATAAACTAATTCACCGTAGATATACACCATATCAACATTTCAATACCTACCTAGCTATTAAATAAATACAACCATACAGTGAAGATCCAATGCATCTCTAATCAAAATGATAATTGTTACACACCAAAATATCACACTTAAGTGTTGCACCTATTGACGCCTAAGTGTCGCAAGTGTCATAAAGTGTCGTATACACCTTACTAAGTACAATCACCATGTTGGCAATCTTACTGATATATATATATATATATATATATATATNATCTGCATTGTATTGATCTGTGGCTATGTTTTGTCATCTCGTAGCTCCACTGTGTATTTTTCATGGTTGTGATTAGTTCATGTCATGGAGGTATGGTTCCACATTATATCCTTTGTGACCATATCTTTAGTCAGTATTCTCATGGTTCCACAGTGTATTGGTCAGAGGCCATGCATTGAGTCATGTCGTATTCTGAGCATAGGTATGCATGCTTGGAAATGGAACATATTTTTATATTTATTGATGATTGTTTGCAGTTTATGCCAGGATCTCCTACTCTAGCACCCCTGCATTGAAGAATTTGTAAAATGTTTCGGCCATCAGTTTCTCTTATGACCTCACACTTTAGTGAGCATCTGTTACACATCAAAATGTCACACTTAAGTGTCATACCTATTTACGCCTAAGTTTCACAAGTTTCATATGCACCTTAATAAGTGTTGCATGCACTTTACTAAGTCTTACAACACCTTGACACCACGAAATAACATTTGTCACAATCCCTAGTCAGTGTGGAGGAGAAATATATCATATCAACATCAAAATATTGTGTGCACATGAATTATTCATTATTATTCATAAAAAGGAAATTAATTTAGTGTGAGAATCCACCTCACATTTAGTTTCCTAATCTCAAGGAGAAGTTGAGAATATCATAGATGGTTGAGAGATTTTCTCAAACCAAAATCCTAATTTGGTGGATCGTGAGAGATATTTACTCCTTAAAATCCTTGAGAGATATATTCTCCCTTAAATCCTTGAGAGACATTTTCTCCCTAAAATTATTGGAGATCCCAATTTAGTGCATCTAGTGAGTGATCTTATCCATGGTGGTTAAGCCACCAAATCCTATATAAAGAGGGATTTCCATGGTGAAGAGGGAATATTTGAGGTATCAAACCTTTGATCCTAGGGAATATTTGAGGTATCAAAACTTTGATCCTGGGGAAAGAATTCAACATTTTGATTTCAATATTCGTTCAAGGGGTTGGACAAGGAGAGCTTGGTGAGGATATTGCATTGTCAATCATGCTTTGTAAGTGCCTTCATTGACTTTCCAATTAATATCAACTTGGCCTATTCCCTGCAAGTTCATGTGTTCTACATTTGATTGTCTATTATCGTTTCAGTCTTCATAGATATATTTTCTTTATATAATCATCTAGAGTTGGAAGAAGATTTCCTTTGCTAGTCTTTGCAGGGTTTCATTTGCATTGAGGATCTTGGAGATCAAGCCTACAGATTGGAGAAACAGGGACAAACATCGCAACAAGGTACGACACATCATTCTAATTCTCTCTTGCTTGATTGATCTAGTTAGATCTGTTAGCTCTCTGTAATTTCTAGAGGTTGTAGAAGAAAGGATAGAGGTAACCACAAAACCACTTTGGAAGATGGGATCTATCCCTGCCAGCTTCAAAGAGAGATTTCTCTGTAAGATTTAGATTTGTTTGAGTTAAAATATTAGGCTAGTTATGACAGTTCAGGGTTCGTTTGTTTTTTTGAAATATTTGGTTGATTGAATGCTTAGATTACCATTGGGCTATGGGGTTTGTCTCTTAAAATAAGGATATTTTTCATTTTTTCATAAAGTTTCTTCACGGGGCAGGGTAGTAAAATTGTTTGGATCTGGTAAATTTAAATGAGATGAATGGGAATAAATGAGAGGAAATTCAACCAAGTAAAAGAGAAATTAAGAATTCTTTTACTTAATTTCAATTGAAAACATGAAAATCATTCAAAAAGCAAAAACAAAGTATATTGAAACAATTTTTTTTCCTTAACCTTCTTTGAATAATTAGGATTGGAAACACATAAAATGATGACAGAGAAAGAAGAAACATAAACAAAGAGAGATGCAAATCACCAACAGTCTAACACGAGAATCCTATGAAAGAGTCTTTTTATTACTGGTCGATCCTTTTGAACGATACACAATAGCTTTCTTGGATGCAAAAATCAACACACAATACTTCGAAAGGAGAAGTATTTATACAATTAATTACTAAGATCCTATCATAAATGATTAGGATATAATTTAGGAATATCTAAAGTAACTGTATCTTTGATTACAAAAATATAGGAATCTTTTGGATCTGCTCGGATTTCTGCTGTTGATTTGGTGGAAGTTGTTTATGACTTGTCTCTTTGACTTTGCTTAGTAATTAGTCCTTGCTGGATGAAACATCGAACTCATCTTTACTCAAGTAACTCACATAGCTTATCCCACCTCTTTTTACTTGGGATTGATATCTTGAGTAATTTTCTGTAAATTTCATCCATCTTTGCGTACTTAGCAAAAGTAGGCTTAGTAATGAAGATATGTTTGATTTCATGTTGAATGTTCAAGTCAAACTGCAATGTTTCCAGGAATGCTTTCCCAGTGACACTTCCTTGTATACCTACAAACTTTGAATTAGCCTTTGCTATTGTCTTCAATTTCTGGTTGTAATTAGGCAGGGTGATCAACTTATCATTTAGCACTAACAAACCAGGAATCCCTTTCTTGTGTAGCACCTCAAACTTGTCAAAGAACCTCTGCACACCTATTTCCATAGCCTGGGATTTTTCTTCCAATTGCAACATGAGGTCTTTCTTGGTCAGAACCTTTTTTATTTCCATGATAGTTTCAGTTATGTCCTCTATCTCCAGCTCTTCTAACTCCAGTTTGTTTTTGGAGTTTAGAAACCTAATGAGCTATGTGGCTTCTATTGGATTTTATCCCAATTCTTCTTTAATAATTTCAATGGCTCCTCTAGATTTTTGGATTAATTCATGTTGCTCAAAAATGATATGTATAGAGGGCCAAATTTCTGTCATGGATTTATTGATGTCAATCCATATGTTTTCCTTAGCTTGGGATAAGGTATTTTCCATGGTTGTTTCTTTCCCTAATTGTTGCAGTTGTTGGTTGAGCCTCTGAGATTAATGCATTTATGCCTGATGAGAAGCCTGGAACATTGCTTATAGTTCCTGAAATGACTTTACCTCTTCCTATAACTTTTTAATTTTTGCTCCTTGTATGGACATATCCTCCATAGATTTAACTAGTTTATTAGAGGCATTTGAAGTTTGTGTTGGGATTTATGTTGATGTAGAAACTTCAAATGTTCTTATCCTTGTTAGGGGCACTGCATCTAGAGGAACCATGGCCAATTGTACATTCTACTCTTTTTCTTTGATCGGTTTGTCCATATCTGCTTCCATTTCCTTAATTTGTGCATTTTGTTGCATGATCAATTTGAGAATCTCTTCTTTTTGGATTTATGTCTCAACTAATTCTTTAGTTTGTGAATCCTTTGTTGTTGGAAGCTTCAGTTGTTTTCTGAGTGATACTATATCAACATTCTTCTTCTTTATCAATTCCTCTACTGCTTTGACATTGGTTGGATCATATCCAATTTTAATAACTAACTCTTCTAATGATTTTATCTTAGTATCCTTGGCGAAAGAACAAATATTTTCAATTTTTAATTGAGACTGAATATTATTCAAGGATACATGTAGTTTGGAAGCAGTCATTAAGGTGTTTGTCAGGGTTGAAAAGACTATCTCCCCTGTTTTTCTGTGCATATCCATCTGATCAGCAGGATGGCCATCCTTTATATCAAACTCAAAAGCAGTCTTCTTGTAATCTGTTGATGTCTTAGGATAGGGGATGTGTGCCTGTAAGAATGCCATTTGCATTCTTCCCTTCTATGTGTCAAAGGATGACAAAAATCTATGTTGAGAAATAGAGGTCTGTTTCCTAAATTGAGTATAAGTGTTGGTATTAAGAAGCTCATTCCTTTGTTTAATTTCCTTATACTTATCAAAAATATTTGACTTCTTTTGTCCTTGAATTGATTCAGTGGTTAGAGTTGTGTCTATATTTCTCTGATAGGTTGGTGATGATAGAGAACCTGCAAACAAAATTTCTGACTGGGCTAAAGAATGTGTTCCTTACAAAACTATAGTAGACTGTATATCTCCTTCTTTAAGAAAATATGTTGTGTGATTGGTTTTAGTCCTCTTTTTGTATACTTGAAAATCTTCAGCTGATACCTCTGTGACTAAAGGAGAAACTTCCTTCCTTGATCTTTTCTTTGCTTGCCTCTGAGGTGTGATGGTCTATGAAGTGGTTGTAGACATAGGTTTCTCTTCTCCTTCTTGCAAAGTGCTCTCTTTCCACTCAGCTAGGTTCATATATCTTTCAATTTATGGCCTTTATGTGTGCACATAGGGAGTGGACTTTTGTTTGGTCCTCAGCTCAGAAATGATGCCAAATGGATCATATGACCAAGTGAAGCTAAGAGGAAAATTCATTTGTCTCAAGAGGATGTATGCTTCTTCACCAGCTTCTCTATTGTTGCAGATGAATGGTCCAATATGAGTTTTGATTCTGAATTGGGATTTCTTCTTGGCCGATACAAAATGAATTTCATATGAATTTATCATATGGCTTGTATACTCCAATGCAAAAATCCTCATTGGGAGGTATTTAGGAAATTTGTAAGGTGGCAGCTCACATCCATACACCCTGATTTCTATATAGTTCTAGTATAAATACAAGTCACTTGTCTTGGCTTGATCAGTTAGGTGCAAAACCTTCTGAATTTATTCACTAACCTTGGGTTATGTGTTGTTTCTCAACAAACAAGTATTTGGATGGATGAATTGGTCAATGAAATCCTTGAATTTGTATTATGTTGAGTTCTTTCTCACTAATGAGGTCCAAAATATGACTGACTGTGGGATTCCTTGTTCATTTAGTGTTTGGAGAGAGAAAGGAAACATTTCTGCTTGATAAAATAGGAACATATAAACCAACATGGAAGAATATTTGAACATCTCTTCAGTTGGAAACTAAGGAATTTCTCATGAATGCTATCAATCAAGAATTGACTGAAATTGAACTTCACGAAAACTTTTTCTTCTGTAGAAAATATGGACAAAAAACCTAAAATTGGTTCATCTACCCATTCATCAAAATAATAACTTAACAAACATGAGAAGATGGAAATAATCTGGTTATCTTTCTCTAAGAAAATAGAAGAGGGGTATGGTGGATTTTTTTGGGGCAATTGGGCATCTTCAGGGAGGAAAATCTCATAAATTTGGGCTCTCTGGGGAAAGGTTAATTTCTGGTACAAATTGTTTAGGGCTTCGACAAAGAAAAGTGTGGTTGAGTCATTTTGAGGGATCGGTATCATTTGGTCAATTGTCTCAGGGGTAATTGTGAACATGATTTCACCAATAGGAGAAGCAATGGCTCTTTGGCCTAGCAAATAATTGGCTTGGAATATGAGGACAAATTCAGGAAAAGGATAAGTCTGAGGAAACATCTAAAGGGGAAAATTGGATTCCTATATTCCAATTTCATCGCTCTGGTCGAGGAATATTTCTTTCAGCTATGAGTGTAAATCGAAGAAATCAAATTCGCACCTCGGCTTTGCAACTTTGTAGTCTCTGTTTGCCAGGGAATGTGGTCCAGGCCGATGGGAGGGGGAATCGTTGGGTTTTCAGAGGTGTCACCAGGCTTGACCTTAGGAGCCATAATTGAAAAAATCAACAGTAAAAGGATGGAAACGTTGTAATTATCGGAAGAAAATCTCACATGTTGACGGTGAGAAATGGAAGTGGTATTTTGACAACTTAGCTCGACGTGGTCTTCACAGGGTCTTAGTCAGCAAACAACGTAACGGGATGAGAACGGGGGGTTTTAATATGCACATGGATATTTTTTATGGCATAGGACTGTTACAGGACAACTAACGGTCACGGGGAGGGATTTAATTGCCTAACGGGTGTGTTGTGCGGGACATGTGTCATGTAGGAAGAGGGTAGTAACGATGGGAAGAGTGAATGGTATTGAGATTAGGTTAGGTGAATTTCGGAGTGGGGGGTCAACGGTATATGGAAATAGGAAGATGGGGGTGCGAAACATTGAGGAGGCACCACGTTATGTGGGACCAGAGTGGGGAAAACCACTTTTCAGACCCCCCCCCTCCGTCGATAAAGGTAGGTAGGTCCGAGGGGGAAACTGATTGAGGGTCATCGATCAGGTACGGGATGGTGCTGCCGAGGAGGATCTGTGAGAAACTTATGCGCTACAAGACAAAATGTATTGCCAACTTCCAAACTTTGGATAAAAATGCATATGTCATAAAGCCAAAGTTAGCAAGATATGTTCCCCTTGTTTTGGCAGCTCTGTTACATAATATGACCCAAGACTATCAAACTAGGATTCCTTAGTTTGATGGCACTGGAACTATGAATGCACAACAACATGTTGATAAGATGAATGAATTTTTTGACTTGAAGAATGTAGATGAGGAAGATGTCAAAATGATATTGTTTGCCCAAATCTTAAATGGAGAAGTCAGAAAATGGTTCAAAGCCTTATCAACTGCTAGTCTAAATGACATCACTATTTTTCACCAATCATCCTCAATAAATGGGAAGTTGAGAAAAATCCACTTCAGATTTTATTTGAATATGAAAGTATCAAAATATCTCCTGGGGAAAGTGTACGGGATTATTGCACTAGATTTAACAATATTTATAATGCAATTCCAATAAACATTAAACCCCCACAAGGCTTAGCTTTGATCAAATTCCATGATGGTTTTGATATTGATATGTTTTATCAATTGAGAGAAAGAAATCCTTCAACCTTGGCAGAGATGCAAAGAGATGTGAGTGTAGAGGCTAATCTGCTAGCTAAGAGGGCTAGACTCAGAACAGAGAGGAGAGTAACTATAAAAGAAGAACCATCTACCTCTTATGTTGATGCTAAAATAGATTCTTTAGTCATAACTATGGAAATGATGATGGAAAGGATGGACATTAATGATGGGACTCCTCTTGGAAACAATCAACCTGACCCCCAAATCAGAAATCCTAATTTTAGGAGAAACCAACCCCAAATCAGACAAAGAGAACAAAGAGAGCAAAGAGGTCCAGATCAACAAATCATACCTCCTTTTCAAGAAAATTATGTTGATGAAGGGGAAGAAATAGTTGAGGGCCTTGATGATGTTCACATCAACTTAATGGGAATAAATGATAATGAATCTATTTTTCTCACTCAAGAAGAACATGATCTTTTCCTTCTTTCACAAACTGAAATGGATGAGGAGGAATCATATAACAAGATTTTGAAAATGAAATTATGGAGGTCCATAGACAGTATAATCTGAGGAGTAGGAAGTTAAAAGATAATCCTGCCAAGAAAACATCTGATAATTTCACTAAAAAGACAGTGGACACATCAGCCAAGAAAATTCTTGATATTCCCCCTAAAAAGAACAGAAGTTCCAACCAAAAGAACATATGTTTTTGTCTCAAAAACAACTCAAACTGATATTCCCTCTATCAGCCAACCCAAATATACTTCATAAAAGGATGTTGTTGAGAAATAAGATTTTTCTAACCAAAATAAAACTCAACCATCATTCAACTTTGAGAATGAATTAGCAAAACTCAAGATACCCATTCCTCTAACAGAGTTCATGAATAAGAATGCATACAGATCACAAGTGATAAAATCTCTGAACATAGAGGTAGGTACAAACACATTAAATGTTGTTGATGATCAACCAAAACTATTATTTGGTCCTGAAGTTGATGGAAAACTTGAAAATGGAGTTGTACCCCCATTCTACATTAGTTTAAACATTCATGACAAAACTCTGCAAAATGGCATGCTTGACTCTGGTGCTTCACACAACCTTATGCCTAAAGCTGTTATGGAAAAATTAGGACTTGATATCACTAGACCATATAAATATTTGTATTATTTTGATTAAAGTAAAAAAAAATGGATAGGTCTCATTAAAGATTTGTGTGTCACTTTAGCACAAATACCAGCCAAGAGCATGGTAATGGACACAGTTGTTGTTGATATACCTCCTAAATATGGCATGTTATTGTCTCGCTCCTGGGGAGCTAAGTTACAAGGAACCCTTCAACTAGCCATGTCTTATGCTACCATCCCATTGTTTGGTCAACATATGATAATATATAGGAAAACATTGATGAAATACATGGTCAGTAGTCAGGATAAACCATAAAATTATCCCTTATATTCTGTTCATTTAGACCTTGATTCTTTCATTTTGTACAACGATGGAGACATAGGAAAATAGATTGCCAATTTTAAAAATGATGTTTATAATATTGAAGATGATAAGGCATTTTTTGAAGAAGACAAAATAGTTATTGTGGAAACTGATATACAAAATGAACCTCTGTGGAGTTTAGATTTTGATGGGATTGTTAGTAAGGAAGGATCATGAGCAGGTGTATGGGTCTCAAATTCAAAAAACAATCATTTAGAAGATCATTCCTATAAGCTAAATTTTCAATGTACCAACAATATAGCTAAATATGAAGCCTTAATGTTAGGGTTACAACTTTTAAAGAAGCTTGGTGCCAAGAGAATTTTCGATTTGGGGTGACTTTGAACCGATAATAAAATAGATCAAAGGTGAATACTCTGCTAAACACCCAATATTGAGAGCTTACATGAATGTTGTCCTAGATTTTCTAGAATGCTTTATTGATTATGACTTATCAACCATTTCGAGAGACCAGAACATTCTAGTTGATGGTCTGGCTACCTCAGCAAGTACTTGTAAAATACCCTTCCATCCTAATCGCCAATACATGGTTGAAGTAAAGAACAGACCAGTTGTCCTAGATAACATTAGATATTGGCAAGTCTTTGGAAATGATGAACAAATTGAAAAAAAATTGCAATCAAAAAATGAATTTGAATGTGCCAATATAGATGCATATTTTGATGATGAAGGAGAAAATGTAGATGAGATAGATTTAAAAGAAATAGATAAAAAAAAAAAAAAAGATTTGGAAATATTGCAATTAAAATATAATGTTTTGCCTAGAGGATTAGTCCCTTTAGAGGAGTTGTTTGATTTTAATGATGTAGCTAAAAGTACTAAAATTGAACCTACTGGAAAGGAAGTTGAAGATTGCAACATAGGAACTAAACAAGAGACAAAAATAATTAAATTGTCTGAATCTTTACCCCCTGTTCAAAAGATAAAATACATAGACTTGTTCAAAGAATTTATAGATTTTTTTGCATGGAGCTATGAAGGTCTGAAATCTGATGACATTAGCATTATACAGCATAAAATTCCTATAAAAGAAGACCAAAAACATTTTAAACAGAAACTTAGGAGGATTAACCCAAAATTGATGCCTTTGATTGAAAAAGAGATCAAAAAGATGTATGATGCTAATATCATTGCCCCATTAAGATTTTCTAAGCGGGTATCAAATTTAGTTCCTACTAGGAAAAAGAGTGGGGAAATTAGACTTTGCATTGATTTCAAAAACCTTAATAAAGTCTCTCTCAAAGATAACTACCCTTTGCCTAAAATGGATCATATTTTGCATAAGGTAGTTGGGTCCAATAGAATTTCTCTGTTAGATGGTTTTTTTGGTTACAATCGAGTTTTAGTTCATCTTGAAGACCAAGAAAAAACAACATTTACTACACCTTGGGGTACTTTCATGTATGTGAAAATGCCTTTTGGCTTAATGAATGTTGGAGCTACATTTCGAAGAGCAATGGATATTTCTTTTGTTGATGAACTAGGCAGGTTCATTGTTATATACCTTGATGGTATCACTATTTTTTCAAAAATAGATGAAGAACATTTGCTCCACCTAAGAAGAGTCTTAGAAAAATGTAGGAAATTTGGAATTTCTCTCAATCCAAAGAAAACATTATTTGGCTTAGAATAAGGCAAAGTCCTAGGACATATCATCTCAAAGGATGGAATCAAAATTGATCCCAATAGAATTGATGCTATTCAAAAGAGAGATCATCCTAGAAACATAAAGGAACTTCAATCTTTTATTGACAAAATAAATTTTCTAAGGAGATTTATCCCTAATCTGGAAAAACTTCTAAGAAATATAACAAACATGTTGAAACACCAAAATAAAGTGGACCAGAGAAGAAAAACATTAATTTGATCGAGCAAAACAAGCCTTAACACAAGCCCCTGTGTTGATCAACCATGATTTCACAAAATATTTCCTCATTTTCTCATTTGCCTCTGAGAATACTATTGCAGCAGTGCTCTTGCAGAAAAATAATGAAGGCCACAAACTGCCTATTGCTTTCTTTAGTCAATCCTTAAGAGATATTGCACTGAAATACAATATCATGGAAAAGCAAGTTTTTTCTCTGGTAAAATCAATTAAAGATTTTAGAGTCCACATTCTTCATTCACATATAATTGCTTATGTCCCAAACTCTGTGGTGAAAGACATTCTAAATCAAAACAGTCTTGATGGGAAAAGGGGTAAATAGATTGTTGTTATCCTTGAATATGATATTGAAATCAAACCTACAAAACTCATTAAGGGTCATGGATTAGCTAAATTAATGGCGGAGTCTAATTTTCATGCTTTGGATATAAATTTTCTAGCTGCACTGGATGAATAAGAAGAGCATAAGACTCCACAAGTTATAGAGGCTTTTGCAACCTCTCCCTGGTATGTAGACCTGATTTTTGTATTACATTATTTAAAATCTCCTCCTAGTTTGACCAAGACCAAAGCTAGGTCCCTTAAACTCAAAGCTATGAAATATTGTATTTTGGATGGAAATTTATATTGGAAGGATGCTAGAGGAATTTTACTAAACTGTTTACTGAAAGATGAGGACAATAAAGTTATGCAAGAATTTCATGAAGGATATTGTGGTGGAGACTTGAAATGGGAGACCATTGCCAACAAAATCATAAGAGTTGGTTTTTACTGGCCCACCTTATTTGCATATGTCCATAAAAAAGTGACCTCATGTCACAACTGTCAAATTTTTGAAGGCAAAAGGAAATTGTTGCCTTTATCCTTGAAACCGATATTAGTTGAAACTCCTTTTCAACAATGGGGTTTGGATTTCATTGGAGAAATTCATCCACCATCATCAAGCCAACACAAATGGATCCTTACAACCACTGATTATTTTTCCAAGTGGATTGAGGTTGTTCCTACAAGGCAAGCTACTAATGTTGTGATTATTAATTTTTTAGAAACTAATATTCTGTCAAGATTTGGATGTCCCAGGAAGATCATCATTGATAATGCAACAACATTCAAATCAAAGAATATGGTGGGGTTTTGCAACAAATATCAAATTACTTTAGGACACTTTACTGCCTATTACCCTCAAGGGAATGGATTAGCAGATTCTTCCAACAAAAGTCTGGTTAATATCATCAAAAAGTTGTTGCAAGATAACAAGAAATCATGGCACAATAAATTGGTCAATGCAGTATGGGCTGACAGACTTACTGCTAAGAGATCAATTGGCATGTCTCCATACCAATTGGTTTATGGAATGGATGTTTTTTTCCCACTTCTTTAGGTGTCCCTGTTATGAAAATACTACAGGAAGTACAATCAGAACCTAATGACATCCAAAGGAGAATAAATCAAACCATACATCTGCAACAATCCAGAGAATAAGTTTACAACAAAACTCAAGTGATCCAGGAGAAAATTAAGAAGATTTATGATAGAAGAACCATGGTTGATGATTTCTAAATAGGAGACTAAGTATTGAAATGGGATTCAAGGAAAGAAGAGAAAGGTAAGCATGCCAAATTTGAGAATTTATGGAGAGGTTCTTACATAATCCATGCTTATAGAGGAAACAATGCATTTTTTATCATGTATATGGATGGAGCAAACCTTCCAGATGGACTTGCCAATGCAAGAATGCTCAAACACTACTTTTCATTGGAATAGAAACATTTTTCACTTAGGATCATTGTAAATACCATGTTATTTTTACTGTCATGAGTGGGTGACTCATATCAGAGAGTTGAATCTCGAAGATAAGGCCATAAGCTCATGATCAGTTGCCATCATATTTACAACTACAATAAAACAAATTAGATACAGAAAGTACTGGAGAAGATGATTCAAGGCGACCGGTCACTGGTTCTTTCCACCTCGCAGGGAGAGCACCATCCCCAAGTGGAGCCATTGTTAGAGTCCTATATTTCATAGTATCAAATGGTGATTGAATTTTTCTCCTTTAGTGATTCTATGTTGTAAATAATATTTTATTCTGCAAATGATTTCCAAAAGAAAAAGAAAAAAGACACAAAATAATGAAAACAAAAAGAGGGTATAAAAGAAAAGAAAAGAAAAAACGAAAAAATAAAAATTAAAAAATAAAAAAAGAAAGAAAGAAAAGAGAAAAAAAAGAAAACCCCATCAAAATAAAAATAAGTTTGAATCATACAGTCTAATCATGATCAAACATTTTTTAAATTGTTGTTGTTAGGTTATAGAATAATTTTATCCAAACTGTTTAATCTTGGCTAAAGTAGTTAGGTAGAGGAATAAATTAATCCAATTGTTTAAGCTGGATTAATGAGTTAGATGCATAGGATAGAAGATAGGTTAGGTGAATTTTCCTTTCATAGAAAATTGAAAAGGGTTTGCACATTAAAATG
>JASDQU010012040.1:118067-128796 GCA_032191745.1 Picea mariana
TAGATTGTTGAATATAGGCTTCATGTAAATCTTGATCAAAGTCTGATGCTAGATCTTGTAACTTATCAAAATTTTGGAGGATTTGTTGATCAAGATTTGATTCAGGAGATTGTCTTTCAGGTGTATTGGGTTGGAGAATAGCTTGATCTAATATTTTTTCATTCACAAAACTCTCTGATATGGTTCTAAATAGACTATGCTCAAATGGTAGATCAAATTAAATATTCTGGATAGTAACAAATTTCTCTGGGAGAGAGGTTTCCCTAGGAGGAGGACTACTACTCCCTTGACTTTCTGCAAAACTTCTTTTCCTAATCAATTTTTCAGGGTCATCTACAAATTTTACAAGTTCTGGATCAGGATGATATTTGGTGTGAATTCTTTCTGGAGCCACAACTAAAACTTAAAAAACCTACTTAATTATTTACAAATTTTTACAACCTCTGAACATTTATTTCTAAATATTTGAATCTTTGATTGTATAGAAATAAAGTTTTCTTACCAGGGACAAGAATTTGTAGAAGTTGACAATTTGTTCTTCCCCAGTATGGCCGCCACTATGTTATCTCTCTGTAATTTCTAGAGGTTGTAGAAGAAAGGACATAAGTAACCACAAAACCACTTTGAAAGCTGGGATCTAGCCCTACCAACTTCAAAGAGGGATCTCTCTATAAAATTTAGATTTGTTTGATTTAAAAAATTAGGCTAGTTATGACAGTTCAGGGTTCATTTGTTTGTTTGAAATATTTGGTTGATTAGGGTCTGTCTCTTAAAATAAGGATACATTTCAGTTTTTTATAAAGTTTTTTCACAGGGAAGGGTAGTAAAATTGTTTGGATCTGGTAAATTTAGATGAGGTGAATGGGAAGAAATGAGAGGGAATTCCACCAAGTAAAAGAGCAATTAAGAATTCTTGTACTTAATTTCAGTTGAAAACATGAAAATCATTCAAAAACCAAAAACAGAGTATATTGAAACAAATTATGTTCTTTAACCGTCTTTGAATAATTAGGATTGGAAACATATAAAATAGTGATAGAGAAAGAAAAAACATAAACAAAGAGAGATGCACATCACCAACATTCTAACACGAGAATCCTGTGAAAGAGTCTTTTTATTACTGGTTGATTCTTTTGAATGATACACAATAGATTTCTTGGATGCAAAAATCAACCCACAATAATTCGAAAGGAGAAGTATTTATACAATTATTTACAAATATCCTGTCATAAATGATCAGGATATAATTTAGGAATATCTAAACTAATTGTATATTTGATTACAAAAATATAGGAATCTTTTGGATCTGCTCGGATTTCTGGTGTTGATTTGGTGGAAGTTGTTGATGACTTGTCTCTTTGGCGTTGCTTAGTTGTTAGTCCTTGTTGGCTTAAACATAGAACTCATCTTTACTCAAGTAACTCGCATAGCTTATCCCCCTCTTTTTACTTGGGATTGATATCTTGAGTAATTTTCTGTAAATTTCATCCATCTCTGTGTAGTTAGAAAAAGTAGGCTTAGTAATGAAGATATGTTTGCTTTCATGTTGAATGTTCAATTCAAACTGCAATGTTTCCAGGAATTCTTTCCCAGTGATGCTTCCTTGTATTCTTTCAAACTTTGAATTATCCTTTGCTACTGTCTTCAATTTCTGGTTGTAATCAGGCAGGGTGATCAACTTATCATTTAGCACTAACAAACCAAGAAGCCCTTTCTTGTGTAGCACCTCAAACTTGTTGAAGAAACTCTGCACACCCATGTCCATAACCTGTAGGCCTTTCTTGGTCAGAACCTTTTTTATTTACAGGATAGTTTCAGTTATGTCCTCTATCTCCAACTCTTCTAACTCCTATTTGTTTTTAGAGTTTAGAAATCTGATGACCTATGTGGCTTCTGTTTGCTTTTATCCCAATTCTTATTTAATAATTTCAATGGCTCCTCTAGCTTTCTGGATTAATTCATGCTGCTAAAAAATGATCTGTATACAAGGCCAAATTTCTATCATGGATTTATTGATGTCAATCCATATGTTTTCCTTAGCTTGGGCTAAGGTATTTTCCATGGTTGTTTCTTTCCCTAATTGTTGCAGTTGTTAGCTGAGCCTCTAAGATTTATGCATTTTGCCTGATGAGAAGCTTGAAACATTGTTTTTAGTTTTTGTAATGACTTTAGCTCTTCCTGCAAATTTTTAATTTCTACTCCTTGTATGGACATATCCTCCATAGATTTCACTAGTTTATCATAGGCATCTGAAGTTTGTGATGGGATTTTTGTTGATCTAGAAACTCTAGTTGTCCTTATCCCTATCAGGGGAAATGAATCTAGAGGAACCATGGCCAATTGTACATTCTTCTCTTTTTCTTTGATCAGTTTTTCCATCTCTGCTTCTGTTTCCTTAATTTGTACATTTTGCCCCATGATCAATTTGAGATTCTCTTCTTTTTGGATTTATGTCTCAACTACTTCTTTAGCTTGGGAATCCTTTGTTGTTGGAAGCTTTAGTTGTTTCTTGAATGATGTTATATCAACATTCTTCTTCTTTATCAATTCCTATGTTGCTTTGAAATTGGTTGGATCATATCCAATTTTAATAACTAACTCTTCTAATGATTTTATTTTAGTAACCTTGGCCAAAGAAGAAATATTTTCAATTTTTGATTGAGACTGAATATTATTCAAGGATACCTGTAGTTTGGAAGCAGTCATTGAGGTGTTTTTCAGGGTTGAAAATATCATCTCCATTGTTTGTCTCTGCATATTCATCTGAAGAACAGGATGGACATCCTTTATATCAAACTCAAAAGAATTCTTCTTGTAATATGTTGTTGTCTTAGGATAGGGGATTTGTGCCTATAAGAATTCCATTTGCATTCTTCCCTTCTCTATGTCAAAGACTAAAAAAAAAAAATTGTTGAGCATTAGAGGTTTGTTTCAATAATTGAGTATAAGTGTTGGTATTAAGAAGCTCATTCCTTTGTTTAATTTCCTTATACTTGTCAAAAATATTTGACTCCTTTTGTCCTTGAATTGATTCAACTGTCATAGTTGTGTCTAGATTTCTTTGAGAGGTTCGTGATGATGGAGAACCTACAAACAAATTGTATGATTGGGTTGAAGAATGTGGTCCTTCCAAAACTATAGTAGACTACATATCTCCTTCTTTAAGAAAATATGTTGTGTGATTGGTTTTAGTCCTCTTTCTGTATACTTGAAAATATTCAACCGATGCTTCTGTGACTGAAGGAGAAACTTCCTTCCTTGATCTTTTCTCAGCTTTCCTCTGAGGTGTGATGGTCTATGAAGTGGTTGTAGATATAGGCTACTCTTCTACTTCTTGCAAATTGCTCTCTTTCCACTCATCTTGGTTCATATATCTTTCAATTTCTGGCCTTTATGTGTGCACATAGAGAGAGGTCTTTTGTTTGGTCCTCAGCTCAAAAATGATTCCAAATGGTTCATATGACCAAGTGAAGCTAAGAGGAAACTTAATACATCTCAAGAGGATGCCTACTTCTTCACCAGCTGCTCTATTTTGCAGATGAATGGTCCAATCTGAGTTTTGATTCTGAATTGGGATTTCTTCTTGGCCGCTAAAAAATGAATTTCATCTGAAATTATCATCTTCCTTATATAATCCAATGCAAAAATCCTCATTGGGAGGTATTTAAGAAATTTGTAAGGTGGAATCTCACATCCATACACCCTGATTTCTTTATAGTTCTCGTATAAATAACAATCATTTGTCTTGGCTTGATCAGTTAGGTGCAAAACCTTCTGAATTTCTTCACTAACCATGGGTACTATGTTGCTGCTCAACAAACAAGTAGTCGGATGGATGAATTGGTTAATTAAATCCTTGAAGTTGTATTATGTTGAGTTCTTTCTCACTAATGAGGTCCAAAATATGACTCATTGTGGGCTTCCTTGTTCATTTATCTTTTGGAGAGCGAAAGGAAACCTATCTACTTGATAAAATGGGAACATATAAACCAACATGGAAGAATATTTGAACATCCCTTCAGTTGGAAACTTAAGGAATTTCTCATGAGTGTTATCAGCCAGGAATTGACTAAAATTGAACTTCATGGAAACATTTTCTTCTGTAGAAAATATGGACAGAAAACCTAAAGTAGGTTCATCTACCCATTCATCAAAATAATAACCTAATAAACATGAGAGGATGGAAATAATATGGTTAGCTTTCTCTGAGAAAATAGAAGAGGGGTATGGTGGATTTTTTTGGGGCAATTGGGCATCTTTAGGGAGGAAAATATCAAAAATTTGGGCTCTCTGGGGAAAGGTTAATTTCTGGTACAAATCATTTAGGTCTTTGGTAGAGAAAAGGGTGGTTGAGTCACTTTGAGGGATCTGTAGCATTTGGTCAATTGTCTCAAGGGTAATTGTGAACATGATTTCACCAATAGGAGAAGCAATGGCTCTTTGGCTTGGCATCTGAGGACAAATTCAGAAAAAGGATAAGTCTGAGGAAATATATAAACAGAAAAATTGGATTCCTAGAGTCCAATTTCATCACTCTGGTCGAGGAGGATTTCTTTAAGCCATGACAATAATTCGAAGAAATCGAATTCGCACCTCAACTCTGCAACTTTGTTGTCTATGTCTACCAACGGAATGTGGTCCAAGTTGATGGGAGGGGGAATCACTGGGTTTTCAGAGGTGTAGACAGGCTTGACCTTGGGAGCCATAATTGAAAAAATCAACAGTAAAAGTATGGAAACGTTGTAATTACCGAAATAAAATCTTTCTTGTTGACGGTGAGAGATGGAGGTGGTAGTTTGGCAGCTTAGCTCGACATGGTATTCATAGGGTCTTAGTCAGCTAATAATGTAACAGGATGAGAAAAGGGGGTTATGATATGCACAGGGATATCCGTTATGGCATGGGACCATTACGGAATAGCTAACGGTCACGGGGAGGGATTTAATTGGCTAACGAGTGTGTTGTGTGGGACATGTGTCATGTAGGGAGAGGGTAGTAACGACAGGAAGAGTGAATGGTATCGGGATTAGGTTAGGCAGATTTCAGAAGGGAGGGTCGGTGGTATATGTAAATAGGAGGGGGGGTGCGAAACACTAAGGAGGTGCCACGTTATGTGGGACCGTAGCAGGGAAAACCACTTTTCATACCCCCCACCCCCCACACCCCCCCCCTCCCCCTCTGTCGATAAAGGTAGGTAGGTCGTGGGGGTGAAAGTGATTAAGGGTCATCGATCAGGTATGAGATGGTGTCGTTGAGGAGGATCTGCACGAAACTTATGCGCTACAAGAAAAAATGTCTTGTCAACTTCCGAACTTTGGATAAAAATACATATGTCATAAAGCCAAAGTTAGATTTTTTTTGAAATCTTTGCTTTCTATTGTATTTTTCCTATGCACAACTAACCTATTTTTATCAACTTATGGTGCATTTTAATGTGCAAACCCTTTTTAATTTTCTCTGAAAGGAAAATTCACCTAACCTATCTTATATCCTATGCATATAACTCATTAATCCAGCTTAAACAATTGGACTAATTTATTCCTCTACCTTACTACTTTAGCCAATATTAGACAGTTTGGATAAAAATATTCTATAACCTAACAACAACAATTTAAAAAATGTTTGATCATGATTAGACTGTATGATTCAAACTTTTTTTTTATGGGGTTTTCTTGTTTTTCTCTTTTTTCTATTTTTATTTTATTTTATTTTTTCCTTTTCCTTTCCTTTTCTTTTATACCTTCTTTTTGTTTTCATTATTTTTTATCTTTTTTCTTTTGGAAATCATTTGCAAAATGAAATATTATTTACAACATAAAATCACTGGAGGAGAAAAATTCAATCACCATTTGATACTATGAAATATAGGACTCTAACAAGATCTATAGGGAAAGTAGTAACCACTTGTTTTATTCTGTCTTTGGACTAAAGATAGGGGTCTTGGTCCAAAGGGGAGCTCATCCTGTCCACTGGGTAAAATTTCTCACAACAATAATTCCAGTAACTAAACAAATGTTCAACTACCGCTAACTGGAATTGACTCAATGGGATATCAACAAGCTTAATAGTTGGATATTACATTTAACAAAATGAAACATTCAAATTGCATCTTTCTTACCATCATATATTTTCATTACTTCATATGAAGCACAAATTC
The DNA here is from genome assembly GCA_032191745.1 of Picea mariana. Classification (NCBI taxonomy): domain Eukaryota; kingdom Viridiplantae; phylum Streptophyta; class Pinopsida; order Pinales; family Pinaceae; genus Picea; species Picea mariana. Next base: position 124,225 of record JASDQU010012040.1, read on the forward strand.
TCTTTTTCTTGAAAAAATATTGTACATAAATATTCCTATGAACATTATTTCTGAATGGAGTAGTTATACAAAATGAAAGCCAATACTTTGAAAAACATGAAGTCATTGTATCAACAGTTGGATGAGAAGTCTCCATGTTTCCCTTGATAGATAATGGAATGACCTTATCTGTCTGAATGCAATATCTAGCTCAATGTATCTCTCATATGTAGGAGCCTTTGAAAATAGATTTTTAATTTCCTAGACAAGGTATAAATCGTGTCTCAGCATACCTTGGGACTTTCTCTCGTTTTGTCTTTCTATGAACAAAATCTTTCTGTAACTTTCGCTTGATAAAAACCTTCCTTTGTCTTTCAAAGTTGAAGGTAACCCCATCTTGACTAGGTTTTCAAATCTATTTTTGAAATAGTCAATGTTTTCCCTCACCATTAAGCATTTTTTCTCAACAATTTGTAATAAATTCCTTTTTGTAAAAACATTTTCGGCCTCCATAACCATTGTGGTTCTATCTTTCATACCTTTTCTTTTTAATGCTTCAGTAGAATATGAATTTAGGAACTTAATGATTTGGCTAGCAACCTGTGTTTGTCTCCCTAATTCCTCGAATGATTTCTTCATAATTTCACTTGCTTCATTTGTTAACAACATTTCATCATCAATTATCTTGAAATAATCCCATATCTTGCGAACTGCATTTATGATTTCATCCCAGATGATGCGTCTAGCCCCTACTAGATAACATTTTCCAGAAAATTTCTTCTTAAATTATTTGATATCTGTAACCATATTAGCTTTTAGCTTTTCATATTCTACAATGATTTTATCCTTGTCCTTCATCTCCTCATGATATGTTGCAATTGTTCTCTTCGATTTTTCAATTTCATCTCCCTTTAGATCCAATTTTGCTAATGATTTTGACAATCTATATGTTGGATCTATTGATGTTGTTGTGCATGATGAAGTACATAATTCCTTTAAAATTTCAAAACGCTTTTGCTGCAACTCCACATCTTCTTCTATTTGCACCATTTTCTTCATGGGTTGATCCTTTTCTGCTTAGATGTCCTACAACTCTGGAGTCTAGACATGTTCGATTCCAGGGATTTTAAGCCTACTTTTAAATGTGTGGAACTCTATTTCTTTAGTTTTCACTAAGGCTTGCACACATGCCACGTCCTTTGGATTGGCTCCCAAGTCCATAACCCATTGTTCTGATTCCTCCACTCTTATGTTCCCACTTCTATTTTCCAACTTCTCATTTTTAAGATGGTTTCTAAGCTTCTCATTTATAACTTGTGGCTTCTTTATTCCCAAATTGACAATCATCACATCTCTATTCAACATTTCTCCAGTTTGTCTATGAGGATCCATTTTATCCAGTGGATGCACTCCATTGAGATCAATAGACACTTTTGTCACTTTATTTTGTTGTTTTGGCTCCATCATTTCTATATTCAACCTACCCTTTTCATAATCAACAACAGAGATTATCCTTGTTTGTGATCCTCCTTGATAAAATATTTTGGGAATAATGTTCTACCTCATATTTGAACTCGTTTTTTTGATATCCCTAAATTTATTAACAAAATAAATCTACTTTGATTGATATGTAGTTGAAGAGATTGTTTCCTTCTGACCCCCTGTACTATTGAGCTTCTCTAATGATAACACTTACACAACTACAATAAGTTACTTATCCAATGGTACTACTTCTTCTTGTAATTCTTGCTCTTTCTCTTCATCAATAACCTTTGTCTTTATCCTTTTTGTCGACTTGTCTTCTTCTATTTCTGAACCCTTTGAACTTGACTCTATATTTTTTCTCTTGTATGTCCCCTCAAAATTCTTCGGAGTCTCTGTTACTAGATTTACTGGTATTTTACCATAGACTTGCAAGATATTTTGCACATATTTCCAATTGTTCTAGTTTGCCATCCGCTCCACCTCCACTTTTCTCTCATGATGATAAGGAGTCCGACCATGTGAAATCCTATTTGATGAAATCACAGCACGAGGATCATATATCCATGTTTCTCCTTCTTGAAATCCCATATCTGAGAGAACCTTTGTTGCTACCTGCAATGCTGATATGGAATTTACAATAAAAGGTCCCACCTCTTTTTTCAATTTGAAAGTAACCTTATATTTTCTTGATACAAAATGAACATCATCTGAATTAAATATTTGTCTAATGTATTCAAGTGCAAATATTATGGGAGTCAAGAAAATAGGTAAAATAAAAGGTCGAAGTTCACAACCATAGACTTTGATTTCATTGTAATTCTCAAATATATATCAGTCTCCTACTCTTTTATTTGGGCTAAGCTGTAATAATTTTTTGCATTCATGAAATATTATGGGGGGATTTAATTATATATCACCTCGTAAGGTTTGGACATAAACAGGTCAATATACCCTTAGAATCCAACATTCAGACGCCTCTTCTTAATCAGACTAGTCAAATGAATGACTGAGACTGGGTTACCAATATCATATTTTAACTCTTAATCCAGGCGATGCAAAATGAGTGGCTTGAAAAAACAAGAACAAATGAACAAGGTAAGGTTGGCATCTGAAACTTCTAAGAGAATTCTGACAATTGATAATGACTTTGATCAGCTAAAAATTGGCTATAATTGAATTTTGTCAAGGGTTTAGATGAAAATACACAAATTGAGTCCATAAGCCCTAACAAAAACTCATCAACCACAAGGTCCTTATCTTTTCCCAAAACTATAGATATCGTGGAAACATTTTTTCTTGAAATTTCAAGAAACAAGATAGATTCAATATTAACGTTATCCCCAGGAACATCAAAAATATTTCACAAATAAGACTACAACATAACCACTCTGTCATCGGGTTTCAACTCTCTGAAACATTTGGATAATAAAAACTCATTTAACACTTCACTCTCAAGGTCTAATGGCCACCTTAACATTTCAACGATGGATTCAGTTGTCACTTCAATGAGTACATACCCATCTGTGGAAATAATAGCTCTTTTAGAGGGAATATACTTTGAGGCACACCAAACCACGAACTCGAGAAATTCATAGACTTGTGGAACCACAAATTTTTCTAAATTGCAATCCCACGCATGATAATGATCAACTAGATCTCTATAATTCTACATAACATCCTTGTATAATTCTAAAGAATCAAAAGACATGACCAGATCAAAGATATCATTGTCTTTTTCCACTAAATCCTCCTCCTCGACATTTAAATTTTTCTTCCTTTTACTTTGTTTGAAAATTTCCATTTTAATAATGAAAAAGAAAACAGTTAATCCATTTACAGTTACTGGTAGAATAACTTGCTTCGCAAAGGACTCAGCCCGCAATAGTGTTGTTATATCTTACCAAACACTTGGACTATTTGTAAACTACAGATAAACCACAACTTTTCGTCTTTACCCTCTTTTCAAATCAACTTTGGATACGTCACAATTCATAATTTCCGCTAGATATCGTCATATGGGATACATGTTCAAGCCATGCCGATTACACTAACCGCATATGGAGCAACCTTTGAAACTGCACCGTCGGCCTGCTTATACCTTCGAATAGCAACATCTGATCCAATGGCATCAATGCCACCCTGACATGTGGCATTGTCACAAACTGTCCAATGCAACATCATGTAGGCCAATCGCATAATGACACTTTTGTTGATTGGAACCATGCCCAGGAACATTTCCCGTATCCTGGATATTATCCCATCAGTGAATCGGTATGTCAACCAACGATGCTACCAACCCACTAGAGACCCTCTTTCCAAACAAAATCATGTACACATAGACATCGATACCCCTCGATTTTGATATCCTGGCATACCAAGTCGCCACACACCATTAAATTTTTAACTTCATGAAACATTTACATTATATGACAATATGCAATGGATACTCATGTTTTCATAGAATATATCTTATGTTTACTGGTTTTTATCTCCTAGGCCTTCGCTCATGTTCAGTTTCAAGCAAATCAGTATATCATTTCTCATACAACATAATGCAAATGACATATCGGAAGGGACTTCGACATTGTAGTGGCACTTGTTTTTATTATTGCTAGCTCAAGAAAGAAAATGACTATTGCAAAGATAAGAACAAATTTCCATGAGGATAGTGTATAGGATGAAAAACATTTTCTCTTGCACTACTTGATTGACAAAGACATTAGATCTCATTTTCAAATTATTTGTAATAAATTCGAACTATGTAGCTTGTTTTCTCACAAAGGTTAAAGGGAACTCATACATTTCATTTTGATCGTAAAAACGACTTGATAAATCAAATTAAGTAATTTAAAGTTTAGAGGTCCAATAAATTAAAGTTGATCTCAATGAATTATAATCATCATCATTGTCATATTGAAAATCCAAGAAAAGTATTTGATTTGCATAAATAGTATGGGATCCAAAACTATGTTGACACGTTGATTATTGTATGGATTAGATTGTGATTTCTCTGATTTAGTAGTATAATTAGTTGTTTTTATTTATAAAAAAAGAAAAGTAACACTCCCTTTTATACAAGTCCATAAAACTAGACAATACAGTGTTGAA
>JASDQU010012040.1:128896-143464 GCA_032191745.1 Picea mariana
CATCTTCTTCGTGCTTATTGCAGTAAGCATCCTAAACTTTGGGACGAGCATTTACACTACATTCAACATGCTTACAATCGAGCTAAGCACTCTTCGACTCAAACGTCGCCATTTGAAGCATGTTTTGGCTATTTTCCCAAGTCTCCTTTAGATTTTATCTTTGGGAAGGATATTGCTATCGATGGTCAATATGACATTGATAGGGCAGAAAAGTTCATTGAACAAATTCAGTCGATACATCAAGTGGTGCAAGAGCAATTGGAAAAGAGTCAGGCCAAGTACAAGACGAGACATGACAAGCATCGTGTTGATCACAGTTTCTAGTTTGGAGATGAAGTTTGGCTTTACATCAGTAAGGAGAGGCTTAAAGGAGAAGGTAAAAAGTTGAAACCGATTCGATATGGTCCTTTCAAGATTATCGACAAGATTGGTAACAATGCTTTTTGTTTAGATTTGCCTCCTTATATGCAAATGTATGCAGTTGTTAATGTTGAGAATTTGAAATTGTATGAGCCTCCATTGATTGATGATCAATGAGAGCATGTTCAGATTCCTTCCATAGATGATTTTTCCCCAGAGTATCTTACAGAACTACATGAAGACACCATCCTTGACAGGAGAATGCGAACTTCCAAACGAGGAAATGTGGAGTATCTTCGAGTTGGTCTTAAAGGGACAAATCCAAGAAAAGCCAAGTGGATTGAGGTTGGAAGGGTGAGGGAACTATACCCTCATCTTCACATAGACTGAAAATAGTCTTTTGGAGGTCCAAAAGCTTCCCAATGGGGAGGTGTGATCAGGGGATCAAATTTTGCTCAAAAATTTAAAGTGCTTGAAATCTCTTCAAATCGAACGAGAGCGTAGGCCTCGTAGTTGTGAACCCAACGCAACTCGTTTCATCTCAAACAGACATCGGGAGTGAGAGATATTGCGATCTATTCGAATCATCAAACAGGCAAAAAAAAGGGACGCTGACTGTACAGTCCGTACAGGATGACGTGGCAGCCTCCGTATGTTGACGTGGCAGAGGTGATGTGGTTGACAGTTGGTAAAATTGTAATGAGACACGTGGCATCATTTTTTGGTCAATGGTGTGGTGCCACGTGGCCCAGTCATGGGCTGCCACGTGGCACCATTGTATTGGTTTAAAATTTTATGGAGTCCGTGGGATTCGAACCCCGGACCTCCTCACCATGCAAAGCTTTGGCTATGGCCACCCTACCAGTGTGCCATACATTGTTTCTTATTAACTATATGATTTGTAAATTATATAAGTTTGATTTACATGTATGTCGGCGGAGGGTTAGACCAGGGCTTAGCCCTGGCCCGTGGTTTTGTTATATTACATATGACCATGCTATAGTATTTGTGCGCGGGATTTGTGTTACAATGAAATGGAGCCTCGGTCGCATGGTTTATGTATATGATCATACCCTCCATGAAATGGTGCGCGCGGGATTTGTGATGTTAAATGGTTTAAGACACGGTTCTATTGTGTTGCATGTGACCACAACCAGGAGCGCGGGGGAAGTTGGTATGGTTTCAACGGTTAGCCCTCTTTTGCACTAGCCCGAGGTCGGATGGTGACCATATGCCCAAGTTCTAGGGGGTTAGGGGCTGGCGCGCCCATAACCGTCCTACCGTTAGCGCGGTTGTGTTCAGTGTCGGGTTTTTACACCTTAAATGGCATGTGTGCTAGGTTCATGGAACAAGGGTGTGATTTGTAGATGCAGAGACAGCAAGCTTGAAGGAGGGACTTCCAAGAGGCCTAACTTCTTTGTTTTTTGGCCAAACGAGGTGCCGAAAAAGCCCAGCTAGGGGTTTTTGGACGCTCTGAATCCATTGGAGCAGTCTGTTGGTCAATTTGAGCATTGTAAGGCATGTTTTTGAGCACTTTGAGAAATTAATAATAATGATCCATTGGAAGCTGGACCAAGAGATGTAGCCCAAGAGAGGGGTGAACTCCTTTATCAATTGATGTGTTTATGTGCTTATGTTCATTGATTATGCTGTTGTTTATTTGTATCTTGAATGAGTAATCCTTTAATTAATGTGTTGCAAAGTTGATCCATTTTCTTTTAACACATAAAATTTACTTGCAAATAATTTCAAGATTTTCAAGTCTTCTTCATTTTTAGATCACTAGGACACTTGGCAAGGGACTATCAGAACCCTTGTACCACTTGCAGCTACTGTAACTCATTTTAACATGTCATTGAAGATTGTCCTGTGTTGTTAGCCAAAATTCAGAAGAGACGAGGAGGAAACCAGCAAGTACAACTAATCTCAGCAGAACCTCACGGGGAGGATCCCAGAGCCATTGTTATCACTAGAGGAGGCGATGTTACAGGAGAAGACAGAGTAACACTAGAAAAGACTACAGAGGGATCAAGGGTCAGAAGAGTTGCAGAGAATATGCAAGTGTTTGATCCAAGGAAATAAAAGCAGACGTTTGAAGAGGCAAAAAGAGAATTTGAAAGAGATCAGGTTTCTTCATCAAAGACACAACCTGAAATAAGAGAATGTGGAATGCCTCTAGCATTCGATCAGTCCATTCTGGCTGGAGATGGAAAATAGGTAAGCAATCTCGTCAGTTTCTTATATACGTTCATTGATTTGATTAAGGATGAAAGAGTTGTGCAAGAACTACAACACTTGATCAGACAATATGAGATAGGAAGGATAGATCCTTTGTTGAATAAAGCAGTACATCAAGTATCCATAAAGAGAAGGACAAACAAGGAACTACACCTTAATTCTTAAATTGGGGACTATGACATAGATTATATGGTCCTCGACTTGGGATCAAAAGTCAATGTTATGACAAAGCAGACCTGGGAACTGATGGGAAAACCTAAGTTGGTTTACTCCCCTATTAGGCTCAGGATGGCTAATCAGCAGGCAGTAAGCCCCTTCGGAGGGCTGGAGCATGTCCCTATGGACATCGACGAGGTAAGGATGTTTGCAGACTTTTAAGTGATTGAGATAGTTGATGATAGTTGTCCTTATCCTGTGTTGTTAGGAATTGATTGGGCCTTCAACAACTCGAATTTTGTTGACTTAAAGAAAAGATGAATGACATTCAAAGGAGATGGCCTTAGGGTCATTGCAGCTCTTGATCTTGATGAAGGTCACAGATACATAGAACCCATCAAAGAAGAAGACCGTGCATATGAGCTAGAGAATATATATAAATTGACAACAAGGCAACATGATTAAATTAATCCTACAACAGATGGGAAATTAAGCTGGCGAAGTGACATTGCATGTTCATCAGATTTGAAAGAAGCACTAAAGAACTGGAAGAACAAAATGTATGAAGTTTCTGCACAGAGGTGTGCCAGATTAACCATGGAATTTCATTGGATTGGCACAAAAGTATGCAATCTACCCACATTTGATGGTTTAAATCATTTATAAACATTTTTGTGAAAATTTGAAGAAATTGTACTAGTACAACAACAACTGTTGGCACTGGATGAAGGCTTGAAAGCAATGCCAACAAGATGGTGGGGAACATAAAAGAAGAACATCGTGAAGTGTATGCAATGTTGCACTTTGATGACAGTGTGCTTTTCAAACCAAGTCGAAGGGTACAAAGTTCGATACACAGGTCAAAGTTGTCCGAAGGACCATGTGCGAAGTTGTGAGGAGGCTTGGAGTAGCATTCCTCAAGGGAAATGGGTGCATAAATTCATTAACACTTTGGACACAACGCCTATCAATTGGTATCTTCAAGCAGAACTGTGCCTCACCACGTCTGATTGGTACGATATGACTGAGATCTTTGTAGATACATTTTTATTTGAAAGTCAGTACCCCACAGTAGATCAGGCTTTACAAGTTGTAAGACAGAAAGTCTTTGAGGAGGCACCTAACCTCCCTTTGGATCAAGAAGAGGATGAATGGACTGCACCTCTTTAGAAATTGCAAGGCTGTTACAATATCAATGTTGATGAATATGATGATCCTAGGAATGTGAACATCACAGAAACTGAAGGACAGAGAGACATAGAAGGACCAGGGGTTGAACTACCCTTCATTGTACAACCAATCAAAATTAAGAAATTTAATATTGGGACAAAGCACGCACCTAAGCTCGCAAACATTGGAGATTATTGGGATGATGCCATTATTGATAAGATCACATAATTACTGCATGAATATCAAGACTTGTTTCCAACCAAGTTCACAGACATGAAGGGCATTAAAGGGCCCATGGGGGTAATGAAGATCCCCTTGAAATCAGATTCAAGGCCAGTCAAGCAAAGACCCTACAGAATGAATCCAAAATATAAGCAGAAAGTCAAGATTGAATTAGATAGAATGTTAGAAGCAGGAATCATAAAACATCTTGAAGAATCATAATGGATTAGCCCTATGGTGGTCTAGGATAAGAAGACAGGAGAGATCAAAATCTGTGTATATTTAAGGAAGTTGAATGATGCATGCTTACATTATCCATTCCCTATATTGTTTACTGATGAAGTGTTAGATAATGCGGGAGGACAGGAAGTTTACTCCTTCACGGATGGATTTTCAGGTTATCACCAGATCATGATTTCTAAGGAAGATCACCATAAGATCACATTTGCAACAAAATGGGGTTCTTTCCAATAAATAGTGATGCCTTTCGAATTGAAGAATGCACCAGTCATCTTCTCTAGGGTGGTGGTCGAAGTATTCAACGAATTTTTGCATAAATTTTTGGAAGCATATTTTGATGATTGGACTGTTTTTAGCTTATTGAAAAATGATATTGAATGTTTAAGACTAATGTTGGATAAGTGCAGGCAATGTCATATTGCCCTGAACCTAAATAAGTCTATCTTATTTTCACCCTTTGGAGTGTTGCTAGGCCATATTGTGTGTAAGAAGGGGTTGTTGGTTGATTCTTCCAAGATTTCCATCATTGTTGATCTACCTCCTCCCACTTCGATTAGACAGTTATGCACTGCACTGGGACATACTGAATACTACCGAAAGTTCATCAAGGGATATGCACAGATAACAACACCCATGGAAAATATTTTAAAGAAATATTGTCAGTTCCAATGGTTAGAGGAATGTCAGCAGAGCTTCGACACACTGAAACAGAAAATGCTCATTGCACCTATTCTGGTTTTCCCAGACTGGAGTAAGGAATTCCATGTGCATGTCAATGCTTCATCCATTGCATTAGAAGCAATGTTAGCCTTTGCTAGCAGGAATCTCTCTACAGCTGAGATAAATTACACTACCACCGAAAGAGAAGGTTTAGCCATGGTGTACGCGTTGCAGAAGTTTCGACACTACTTGTTGGGAGGACATTTTAAGATGTTCATTGATCACCCTACGTTGAAGCACCTAGTCAACAAGCTAATGTTGGGGGGAATAATATGCAGGTGGCTACTATTATTTCAGGAATACGATTTTGAGATTGTGGTCAAGCTAGGGAGAATGAACAAGGGACCTGACCACTTGTCTAGGTTAGAAAATGGAGAGGAACCTACTAGTCTGGAGGATACACTACCATATGCACAATTGTTGGCCATCAGAAAGGTTGATGATCACTTCGTCGAGATATTTCGGTTCCTATCAACAGGAATGGCACCCCACAAATATACAGTCATTCAAAAGAAATAGTTGGTAGTTCTTGTTGCAAATTTTTCACTTATAGTTGGACAACTATATCAGATGGGACATAATGAGATCTTGAGGAGATGTGTTATGCAGAAAAAATGACCATTGATTCTGGAAGAGGCACATGAAGGCATCGCGGGAGGACATTATGCAGGAAAAGAAACAATGCAGAAGGTTCTTAGAGCTGACATCTGGTGGCCCACTTTACACAGAGATGCTAAGGAATACTACAGAGCCTGCAATGTATGCCAAAGAGTTGGGAAACCTTCCAGAAGAGGTGAGATGCCTTTAGCACCAAAGCTAATCTTACAGGCATTTTAGAAATGGGAAATTGATTTTGTGGGACCTATTAACCCACCAGGAAAGCGCATAGGAGCAAGATACATTATCACTGCAACATAGTATTTGACCAGATGGGCCGAAGCAAGAGAAGTTGAAGACTGTAGTGCAAATACAGCTGCGCGGTTCATATTTGATGATATCATAACCTGATTTGGATGCCCGAAGATCCTTATGAGCGATCAAGGTACCCATTTTATTAATAAGACTATTGAAGCCTTGAATTAGGAATTTGAAGTTCACCATTAGAAGAGCACTCCATACCATCCACAAGCGAATAACATAATCAAAGCTTTCAATAAGATCTTGGAGACAGAGCTGACGAAGATTTGCAGTGTAAATAGGGATGATTTGGATTTGAGAGTACCAACAGTATTATGGGCTTATAGAACCACTTGCAAGAAGCTAACAATGAAGACTCCCTTTAAGTTGGTTTATGGTCTGGAAACATTGGTACCTATGGAATACTTGGTTCCTAGCTTAATCATTGTAGCATTCACAGATATGGATGACACTGGCATTGTTCAAAACAAGCTTGCGCAGTTGGTAGAACTAGAAGAAGATAGGTTTATTGAAGGATTTCATCAACAGGTATAGAAGGAACAAGAAAAGGCTTACCATGACAGACACATCAAGAAGAAATCCTTTAAGCAAGGAGATCTGGCATTGGTATATGACAGCAAGTTCATGAAGCATCCAGGGAAGTTCAGGACACATTGGTTGGGGCCATATGAGGTTGCCTATGTTACAGAAGGTGGAGTTGTGCAGTTGAAGACTCTGAATGGAGAATGGAAAGAAGGTTTGGTAAATGGGAGTCAGTTGAAATTGTACTATGACAACCAGTTGCCTCACAACTCTCAGTAAAAGCATAAGAATAAGGGTCTAGGTACCAAGTGCAATTGAAACTGGGTACCAGACACATAGAAAACAGTCTGCACACCATGGGGAAGGACTGAGCAGGAAGCACAGGCTGCTCTGCACAGTCTAAAGTCAAAGTAAAACGGAAGGTCCAGTCTTGTAGTGACTCAGGACGAGTCACAGGTGAGTGTTGGGGGCCTGTTGGGCCCTGGTTATGGATTAAGGAAGGCATCAAATAAAAAGGAAGAGAAAATACAAAGTACAAACTATGCGGAAAGCACATTGACTGAGGATGGGTCGAAGTGATCAAAGAAGTAGAAAAGAAGGAGAGAAGTAAGCGAAAATGAGCCATTGAACGAGAATATCGAGGAAGACAGGTCGGTAAGGAAAGATGGATCATGGATGACTCATCAAGAGGAAAAATCCACCAACAGGTGCTTTGGAGCACCTCGCGGGAAAGAAGGAAAGACAAGTTGGTGAAGCCCTGAAAATGCGGGTCAAGTTGACCTAGGGTTTTGGCAGTTAGTGTTTTGACACTTATACTTTGATCTAAGGTTGTCTGAGAGGCAATTTAATGTATAAATAAATACCTATATGAGAGAAGAGGGGTTCGTCATTATGGGTTAAGAGAGTGATTATTGTTGATCGCATGAGATAAGCATTGTGTTGTGAGAGTACTTTTGTATTGTAAGATCTTCACCTAGGTGTGAATATCAACCTTGCAGCTGGGTGTGCAAGGAGGGGAGAGAAGAAGAGAAAGAGATAGAGATCTGCAAGCTAAGTGCGCAGATAGAACTGTATGTTTTCATCTAATATATCAAGAAACACAGTTCTATGGACGTAGCCCTAGGGAGAGGGTGAACCACGTATATCTTGTTGTTATGTGTGATTGATGTTGTGTTATTTGTCCTTTGTTATATTGTTAATGCATTGTTGTGATAGATATGAGATATAACTTGTGAAGTAGGTTTAAGTGAGATAAAGAATAGATAGATCTATGTGTGTTGTTGCCTTGGTTCCACTTTTCATTTCCTCTGGTTGTAGACACATGTGTCCTGTAACCCCCTATTACTACTTCGGGTGAGACTGCATCTATTGCGCAGGTGTTGCCGAAAGGGCCAGTAGTTAGGGCTTGTTGGTGCGCTGTTAGAGTTGAACCCTGGGTCTTCCCCTGTGCCAACAATGCATATCGGTGCGTTTAATAACAAATGTAGCACCAATGCGCCAAATAACATAGAGCACCATGTACGATGCATTTTTTTTTATAAAGTGCATTGTAAATGATACACATTATTTATTAAAGGCGCACTGATTATTATACCATATTTTTTTGCAAGAAGAAATTAATTTCATTTTTTTATAAATAAAAAATGGTTATATATGTGTCTTTTTATAATTTCAATTTGTTTTATCTATATATGTGTTCCTAAAAAGAATTGTGTGTTAATCAAAGATGACAACGACGAGCTCAAGAGCAGGAACAAAAGTAGTGGGTCGACACATAAAACATTGTATGTGAGTGGGAGGCCAGAGAGAGGGAGAGGGAAAGGGAGAGGATCCCTCACCCTATTTCACAGTAGACTCATTTCCTTTTGAGGGATGTTATCCTCCTCAAGTTTTATGAGGATGATACATCCCTCAAGGGGAGCTGTTCTTTTTTACAACAGTTGATCTGTCACTAGGATCAAGGTCAACATGCATTTAGGGTCAGTCTTGCTTTGTGGTATCATCCCATGGAAGAGGATATTTATTTTGTCATCAGGTTGTCTATTAGGGGGTAGGTTTGTCCTCAGTTTCCTGATCTACCACCCATAATTGCAAGAGAGATCTAGCTAGCATATGTGCAAATATATGTCAGGTCGATCATTGTGAGCACTTCATACTTCTAGGTTACTGGTGTTCAATTGCAGATAGTTTCATTTGGTGCAAAGAAGGTTAGATGTATATCCCTTATTTTCACGACACTAGCACACTTTACCTTTGATGGGAAACACATTAAGTGCTTGTTAGTGTACTATGTAGATAGTTTAGTTCAGAGGCCCAAACTAATTAGGTGACCGAATATTTTTTTGCACCATTTTGTCTTTGCATTAGATCGTTGTCACGTTATTTTTTATTGGAGGTTCTTCTTCCCATTTGCATCAGAGTTGTTTACAACATTTTTTTAGAGGTTTCATGTCACTCGATTGCCAATACCCTACTTCCCTCCTAGACCTATGATTGATGTGTGTATGTGCATGCGAGAGTAGTTTTTTCCCAAGAGGGGCCAAATGGAGTGGTCGTGTACTCCGATCGGTAAAGGGATATGTGATTTTTTGGCTGGAGAGGACAATCTTGTCCTCGATATTGTACATTACCCATATGCGGAAATGGATTGGAGAGGATGTCTAAACTGTACATTTTAAACCTTTTTATAATAATGCAATGCACACACAAATTCTTAACATAGAAAAGAAAAAAAAATCAATCACACATATACATAGATATTTACCTTGGAAGCCCAACCGGGAAAAAATCAACATGTTTTAGAGCCACACTTCTAATTCTATTCATGATCCAACTTCATTGTTTACAATATAATATATAGGATGTCACAACATCAAAAAAATACCTAATCCATTGACGCATATTAGATTATAACCTTAATTCCTTAACTGGAATTAGAAAACCATGGGTTGAAATACCATGTGCCACTAAACCACCAAAGGCAAAAAACCTCTCTCATAAAAGGCGAAACACAACCCAAAAATTTAGCGGTCCCACAATCATGCAAAGAATATAACACATACCAAACATTCTCCCACTTATTGTTTTCTTTGTATACAAGGGTCAAAAGATTTCATGACCAACAATCCAGGGCAGAAATTCCCATTGATTCTCTACACCAAGAGAAATTGTCAGTTCTCACAAACTTTGTTAATTAATTTGCAACATTCTCCAAAGTGTCCAACTTCACTAGCAACACCTTCTCTTCTACCATGTCTCGGAAAAATTGATACTAAACATTGATATGATTTATCTTAGAATAATAAGTTTTGTTCCTTGCTAGGAAGATTACACTTTGAATTTCACAATATATCCTTGCATCTTGATGTACCAACCCCATACCTAAACACAATATCTATAGCCATATTGCTTCCTCGCTTGCATGAGTGGTTGTCATGTATTCAAATTATGTACTTGAGAGCGCCACTACATATTGTCTTTTGCTCATCCAATTGATTGCTCCTCCAAATACATTAAACACATACCAACTTGTAGTTCTTTTGTGATGCAAATATTCAACCAAATCTACATCAACAAAGCCATATATGTCCAACACTTTGTCCAATCCTGGTCTTCCTTGGTAACACAATCCATAAGTAGTAGTGTCATGAAAACACCTAAAACCCTATTTACTGTTGCCAATTATCCTTCCCTGGTTTTGACATATACCTGCTCAAAAATCCCACTGCATGTGCAATGTCTCGTCTAGTACAGACCATTGCATACATCAAACTTCCAACCACACTAGCATACAGAACATGGGTCATGTCCTCTTCCTCTTCTTGTGTCTTCGAACACTGATTTGCAGATAGATTTATACCTACAAGAATCAGGACCTTGATAGGTTTACATTTCTGCATATTAAACCTATCCAAAATTGTTTCAACTTTTTTTCTCTAGTTCAACTAGAGTTTCTTGTTTGCCCAATTTCTTTTAATTTCCATGCCCAAAATGAAATTTGCAGCATTAATATATTTCATGTCAAATTTAGAGGACAATTGAGTTTTCACATCCTGGATAATTTCCTTGTTGTTTCATATCAATAACATATCATCCACATACAAGACCAACTAAATAAGATGATCACCTACTAATTTGAAATACACATAGTGATCAACTTTGCTTCTTGTGAAGCCAAGTCCCAATATATAAGTATCAAATTTTTGATACCATATCCTTGGTGATTATTGTTTGGCCATTTCACTCTTGTGCATGTCCTTCTTAACACTGGGGGGTTAAGACCCGAGGTTCATCCAAATTTGACCAACAAAAACCCCAAAGCATCGACATATCAATCCTCAGCCGAGGCTGAAGAAGGTCTCACCCGAGATGCTATGAGGATCACAAAGACCATTTGGTCTTGTGTCGAGTATGAAGGAATAGACACATAGATCCATCTAGGTTGACATTCATACATTCCATAGTTGCCAATATATTATTATCAATATGTAGAAACAATACAAATACATATCCAAATAACACATGAGTGACACATGATAGATCTGAATCATTGCAGCTTTATTATTCTCATCATTCCATCAAGCACAGACATACATTAAGAAAATGATATATGAAAACAATAAAGTCTCGTATTCCTCAAATAATTCCCATATTTACAATACATTATGCCATGCGCATCCTTTCAGATCTTAGGCATATGAGAAACTAATACTATAATTGGAGATATTACAATACCACATAAGCTCAGAATGAGCTCAACCAAGATAACAACAACAACAACTTAGTGAATCCATTGAGCGAGTAACTGTATTTCTTGTGTCATTGCTTCCTTTTATATCTTTCTATGCTTCGGAGCTCTGTCTCTATCAGTTCTGCTCCACTCGCTCTACTGACTAACAGTCTCACATGCTTCTTCCACCTCCCTACATTCCACATACCCTTTCTGGAATCGGGGCAATCGTAACTACCTTTCCAACTCATCTTTTGTTTGTTCCACGTACCTTTTTTATGCTAGTAGTAATCATTCAGAGAGATTTACCAGTGATTCCTTTCTTGATTTTGGCATGCGTCTTCTTGATTTCTGGTGCACATCTAAAACTCATATCAACGCGCATTTGGAATACCTTAGACTTGGTGCGCAATATCAAAAATCATTATGACGCACACTTCTTGTCAATCTTTGTGCATCTGCTTGGGTGCACTCAAAATTGGAATGAGCGTGAACAACTCCCATTGTGTGCATGCACAATATTAACCCAAAACTTTGGGTGCCAACATGGCCCCACCGCTATTACTTGGCTCGTCCTCAATCCAACTACCTCATGGAATGATCGCTATGGAAAATAAGTAAGAGAAAATCATCATCAGTGACAGACCAAAGTATCAAACAGAGTTGTGGTTGCAACCAAGTTTGAGTAAGAGAAAATCGTATGTCCAAGTTGTAGTTGCAACCTGACACAGGTCTTGGAATGAGTCGAGCATGCCCTAGGGTAAGCGATGGTTGTGGGCTTCATTTGGCCAGAGGTTCGAATCTTTCCTTTAGAAGGTGTCAGTGGTGATGAATGAGAGTTATATTTAAAGAACCCCATCGAGACACCATGCAGTTATATGAGCTTAAGCTCCCTCAAGAGAGAGCATCATCATTATCATCTAGGAGACTGAAACCTCATCCTTTAGCAAAGGTGAATATGCATGACTACAAGCAAACCAATTGTGGGCTTGGAGAGTTGGATTGTTGTCGTAGCTACGAAGAACAGTTTATGGAACTGTGTATCCCTTAGTGGTGCTTTGCTAGTGAATAACAAAGTGGGACCCCTATTGAGCAGTGGAATTTGTATTGACAGTATGTTGCAAAATAGGATTGGGGGTCTGATGGCTACCTGACTAAATTGGGAGTGACATAATATTGACAGTCTGTTAATCCACGCAATGAAAGGGGAGTTGGAAATAGAACTGGGAAAATTGAAGGAAGAGGGATTAAGCGGGGAAATGCCAGGTGAATGATGGAGGGAGTAATAGGTGGAGGTGGAAGAGAGTGGGACGTGGATAATTTCTCTAATGAGTGCATGGGAGAAAGTGGATATAGAGAGAGTGTAAAATGAAGGAGGGGTAATTAGAATGAGACAAAGAAACAAACAAGGATATCAAACAAGGAATAAGTACAAAGTTCCAGTGAACCCACATAAAGGAAGAGATAACAGTTCAAATATGTCATATTGGTGATGTTCCTTTTGGAATGTGGCGTCATCTCTTCTTACGTGCCAAGGTTATGGGTGATCTATCTAAATATTATTACTTGACCTTTTAATATAATGTAGCGACATGTAATTGAGGTCATTTTCATGTGAATCTTCTACCCAAGCCAATACTTCGTACGCAAGTTATAACTTCGATCGTAATTGGAAATCTCGGGAATCTTCAAAACTATCAATCCATCTAATCCACGTGTATGACTAGAGTGTATGTTGTACCATAAAAACAAAAGAAAAATTATACTAACTATGAACTCTTTAATCTGATGTACATCATATGCTAACCCTACTCTACTAAACTACATGGATGAGATAGGAGGCTAAGTGATGGTTGACCTCTGCGGGTCGTAGTAAAATTTCAACTTGTTTCCATTAATAAGTCCCTTAAGCGGTTGGCCTTGTAATGTAGTCAACTTGGCGGCGCCGACTTCATTGATGTAGACCAGATGGAAAGGACCCAAACACAACATACATAGATTGCTAGGGCGCTATAAATATTTATTGTCATATAACAAAACTAAAGATCCAAGCTGGAGAATTTTCTAGTAGATGTTGTGATCAGCCCATGAATTTTGTTTCTACTTTTTTACTACTTGGTTGAATCCTACCATCATCTGGTCCTCTTCTAGCTCCATAAGCTCATCTAAACTCTGTTGAAGGGAATTTTCATCTGTCATCTAAGTCGCTAGAGAAACACAGAGGCTAGGAAAAACAAATTCTAGGGGCATGATTGCTTCTTTACCATAGACCAATCTAAATGGTGTGCGCTCTGTTAGCCTTTTGCAAGTGGTCTGATATGCCCATAAGACCGCAAGGACTTGCAACAAAGTTATCAACTGAACGAGAACTGTGACCTCAAAATGAGAACTCTAGCCCAAAAATATCAAATTTTTGGGTTAAAAACACAAAAATCAACCCCCTAATCAAAAAGTGGTGTTATCGGTAGCACCATTTTTTTGGAGGTGGTTAAAATTGGGACTTGTTTGAAACCATGCCCTTGAAATTACTGTTCGCGTTCAAATGGTCACCAGGTGAGCAAATACGGAGCGCTTTGCATACCCTGTTGGGTTAGCAGGGAAGAACAGTTATCAAGCATATGGTTAACAGAAAACAAAACTAACTACAATCTAACTAACAACTGAAAGCAAATAACAATTCGAAAATAAACAAAAATATCGAACATGAGACACAGGGGTCATCAAATGGTTTCAGGCTTGGTATATTAATGAAACCAGAGCACACGCTGAAGAAAGAGAACGGGGTTCCTTCTCCCTCCAGCGGAAGGTTCTTCGGGGCCCTCAACATAATGCTTTCCTTACAACTGAATAGAACTGAACTGAGTGGTGAGGGAACTCTGGATTATGCAGCTGATGGACTGTTTGTCAAAGGCTGAGCTCTGAATCATCTGGACAGCATAACATTGCTTCGAATTCCCTGCCAAAACAGTGAGTCCTCACGGCTATTTATAGCATTTCTCCAGGCGGTTGTGTAACCTTCTTCAAATGTGAACACAGACCTGTTTAGGGTTCACTTAGGTCATTAACTCACCGATTTTGCAGAGCCGACTCTGATTTGAGAGTCAAATCATCTTGGGGGCCGGTCCATAGGCGGTCGGGAGGCCGACTTATGCAATTAATGCGCCATATTAGCAGATGCGCGGGTTTTGGTGTTGACAGGGGCACGTCGGGCGCGCATGCGCTAGTAACACGTTTTTGTCCCGCGCATGTGCACGTGCATCAAGATGCTGTAAAGCGCCCTTTAATTTTTGGTT
>JASDQU010012041.1:0-11472 GCA_032191745.1 Picea mariana
ACTACTATCAATTTTATAACAACTTAAAAATATTTAATTTAATTTATACAATATAAATTATAACAATTTAAAAATATTTAAATTAATTTATACAATATATTCCTACATTTGAAACTTATTCTAACGCTGATGACGTTGGAATGACAACCAAAGTGACATATATTATTGAAACTTCTTGTGTGACAAAGTAAGAAGGGCACTCATAACCGAAAAAGGCAACAAAATACAGAGGTTTGCAACATAATCTCTCAATTAAATTGTGTTTATTTATGTGTCGTATCACACCTAGGATGGACACCCAAAACAAAACAAAAAACGATAAAATACGAAGGTTTGGGACATAATGTCTCAAATAAATTGTACTTATTTGTCCCTCGTATCACATAAATTACATATATATAGGCAAACTTCCTTTAACGATACATTGTGACATACGGATTATCTCAACGATGGTGAATGTGGGATGGTTCCAAGTTTCAATGGTGAATGTTGGGATGGTTCCAAGTTTCAAATTATGTGGGTTTATAATTGTGATGCACTAGTTAAGTTTAATATTAAAATTTTGTATTTAATTTGAATATTTTTATTTATTTAAATATTTTTATATATAAATGTAAAGGAAAATAAATTAACATTAATTAGTAGTAGAATCATCTACATCTAAATTTTATAGATTAGAAAACAATCTCCTTAAACTATTTTTATTTTTTTAATTAAGATATCTTATCAACCAAGTCTTATATATATAAACAATTTTTCGTTCTTTTATAAGTTTCTTCTTATAAGGTTGAATTCTTAGATAATATCTATTAAATATTAAATACCACTTTTTCATTCTTTTATAAGTTTCTTCTTATAAGGTTTCCCGCACAAGGATAGAGCAGGTTTCCCGCACCGGAAAAGGGACAAAACTTAGACTACGGCATAACTTATGCTTCCAAACTTCGCTCCTTGACTACTGACTACCATTGCTTCTGCAGCAAGCTTGGAAATGTTTACTGTACTTCATATATTATATTATCATTATATTCAGAACTCCCACCCAATTGACTAAGGATAAGAATAGGTATTCAAAACTAAAATATATAAAAAAAGTTAAGGTATTTAAAACTAAAAAATAAAAAAATTATGGTGTAGTTTAAATGTTCTAAGTTTTTTTTGGTGGTCATTATCATAGGAATTTTTGTTGACAAAATTGTAATTAAATAAAAGAAAATTTAAATTTTTTTTTATGATTTAGTGGTTAGGATAAGATATTTATGTAAATAATTTAGGTTTTTATCTTTGCACCTGCAAAGTCTTTTGTGTGAGAGAGAGAGGGAAGGTGTTTCACCTCTTATAATTGTTTTTCCTTAATCATCAAAGGGGTTTGACACTCTTCAATGGATCTCATGATCAAAATGGTTGTAGATCATAATTTAAAAAAATTGCTACTTAAACTTAGAAACCATAAAAAATATGACTCTTTTTTAACATAACCAACATTAACAATATGGCACACATGCTTAGAAACTGTAAAAAATAAAAAGCATCAATTAAGCAATGCAGTGGGAAAATAATAATTCTCACATTGGGAGGAGTGGGAGGAGGGTTATGACGATCCTTAGGGGCCAACCCCCAACCATCATTAGAAGGTTTCCACTTTGGTATAATGGGCTCATATCCTTTTCCCTTTATTTGGGCTTGGGAGGCTTATCGATGTTAGAAATTGAGATATTTGTTCGAGGGAACTTGTTGGACTAACAGACGTGAGGTGCATTCTACAACCTAGTCTTAGGAGATGTGTAATGTCAATGCTTAAGGCTAACATGACACATGCCTGAGTCGACCCAATATAATATTTTAAAAAAAAACAAAACACCTTGATATTTTAAGGATGACATGACATGTGGCATGAGTTGACCCAATATAATGTTACGAAAGAAAATTCCTTGATATTGATGAGATGTATAACATTCATATTGTACAACATCAATGGGCCTAACAATTAAGAACATGTATTTCCTCTTTGGAGCTCACAAGTTAGAATTTGTAGGGGGATAGGGTAGGGTATGTACACCTTTGTAGACTAAAGCACTCAAATCATTGCGTGGAGGGTCCCCTCTCCCACAAACATGGGGATCTCATACATCAATCAAGTGTCTAGTTGTGACTTTAAAATTAGATTATTATTATAAGAAGTCAAGATATAACAAAAAATCCTTGATGTAAAAAGGAAAACTTGTCATGATGCCACTCAGCACGACATGTGGTACACTAAACGTGCTCGCGCAAAACTTTTGTCTTTTCCATATCTTGGAACTACATCTTCAGGTTGGCTAGTTGTGACTACACTTGTGCCAATCTTGCCGATGTATCTACCCCTCCTAGTGTAGCTTCAAGGTACATTGTAATTTCTACTACCTATGCTTGAGTCATCACCTTATGTTGGGTGAGCGAGACTCAGATATGGGGAAGCAACCCTGCAATAAACCACTCTTGATGTTGGATGTCCTAGATTTGGAACGTCATCCTATCTAATAAAATCTTAAACTGTTGGTCATAATCCCACACGGTTTCTCCTTGTTGTTGCTTAATCTCCTTGATCTCAGTAATACATCGAGATTCAGACTTGGGATGTTGAAATTCCTTCAGTAAATCCCCTTTTATCTCCATCAAAGACCTTGTCTATCTTATCGGTGCAATGGCCTTCTACTTCATATACCACATCAAGGCTTTGTCCCTGAACGTGGTTTCTAGTTGTGCGATCTTTGCAGCTTCATCTGTGATCCTCTTCACAAACGATATGGCTTCACACATGAACCAATGTTGTTTTGTATCATCTTTACTCGTTTCATGGAACATAAGTAGCCCCGGGGTGCTATCCGGATTCACCATCGTCACTCTCAAACCAAATCCTCTGATATGATTGTTGGTTGTCAAACTCCTTGCTATTGGTACCTCTCTTAGTGAAGTGGCATTGGCTTTTCCTTCTTCTTCACTCAACTCTTCGCTTTTGTCTTCTTCTACTCTTTCTCCTACTCCAATCACTTCATTATATGTTGTTCTTTCTTCTTGATTTCTAACGCACAAGGGGGATGGTTCAAAGGGGGGTAAGTCCATATCATGGATGATTTTAGGGACTAAATTTCGCAAATGGGCTAATTTTCCATGGTTTTTCCCAAAACAATATTCGCCAATTTTGATTTTTTCTAAAAACGATTCACCCAAATTCCATAGAATTAGATTAGTTTACCTTAAAAATCGCCAAAATTTTATAGAAACAATATAAAATCCTTAGAAATTTGAATATTTTTACAAATTTATTGCCAAATAATTTACATTTTTCATATTAAGGACTAGTAAGATTGTCTCAGGTTTCTACATTTTAATATTAATTTTCATCCTTAAAATCATCCCTAGTCCATATCCTTTTGACATTTCTTGTGAGGGGACCCAAAGAGTTTCCTACTTGCAGCCACGCAAGATCGTCTACAATTGTCAATTCTTCTTCCCCACCACTAGGGGATCCTCCATCTTCCTCTCCTTCTTCTACGCCTCTACTTTGTGCCTCATCTTCTTCCAAAGTTTCAGCACTCAACAACATCCAAGGGGTTCAAAATTCGTCACCTGGGCCCATGGAACCACTACTACTAATACTACTCCTACTGGTATCCCCACTCGAAACCATACTCTTGACATTTTTCCTCTTTGTGGGCCTATCTGCGCGTATGCTCCACTTTAGCACAACGCCTTTTTATGCACTTCCTCCTGGTGGGGTCTCTTTTTTCTTCATTCAGGGCATGACCCCTAGTTACACCCCCCTTGCTCTCTATTTTCCACCTCTCTATTCTACTTTCCTTCTTATCTCAACTCTTCTTGTGTATCTTTTGGCTCTCTCTCTTCTCTGCTCTTTTGGGTCCATCCCAATCCTCACCTCACCTCAACAATTTATGGATCCTCCTCAAAAAATCCATATCTTCTCTCATTTTCCCCGTCTTTGCAACCCCCCCAAGTGCTAGAGGAGTTTACTCAACCATTCTATTGAGCTCCATGTGAATCAACCCTTTCTCCATGAACAACATCATTATACAAAGTGGAATATCTTCTAGCATTCACTTCCTTGACCCATCCACAAACTCTCTTTCAGCCTCACTAAAAGAATCAGTGTACTCCACAAAAAAATCAATAATATAGCCCTCATTTACTCAAGAAAACAAAAAATTGATGGTCCGAGTCCACTTACTGTCTAACACAGGTTCAATCTATCAAGGGTGGATTGATCCCAAACCACTAGTTCTAAACGCCACACAAATTGGCAGCATTTTTCGTTTTCATCCATTCATATAGAAGACAAGAAAATTCAACAAAGAAAATACCATGCGTATCAGTGTAGAGATACTTATCTTTCAATTGCTTCACATTCACTCTCATACCCTGAGTTTCTCATGGGGAAAACTCATGCTCCTTTGTAGTTATCCAATCTTGAATTTCCTCCCGAGATGGATACCACCTCGTCTCTTGCCTTCATCATTCCCTACAAGACTTTCAGGTCCCGACAATGGAACCATTTGTTGGCATCATTCCACACTTGTGTGTGTCCTTCCTCATGCTGGGGAGTTTAGACCTAGGGTTTGTCCAATGTTGACCGACAAAAATCCCAAAGAATCGGCATATCAATCTTCATCCAAGGCTGAAGAAGGTCTCACCCAAGACACAATGAGGATCACAGAGACCATTTACTCTTGTGACAGGGATGAAGGGTTAGATACAGAGGGATCCATTCGGGATAGCATTTATACACTCCATTAAAAATAAATGACTATTATCAATATGTAAAACAATACACACACATATCCAAATAAGACATGATAGACACCCAACATATTAGAACTGCAGTAGCTTTATTATTCCTTCAATTCCATCAAAAACAAACGTACAATAAACAAACTATATTCGATAGCAACAAACTCTCACATCCCTTTTATATAATTCAATAAAAATACATCACATTGTGCAATGCACATCCTTTTTTAGACCTCGGATATATGACAAACTCATACTTCTATTCAGAATCATTACAAGATTGCAAAGGCTCAGAGTGAGCTCGACACACAACATATGACAAATCAATGAATCCTCTAAGTGAATGCCCAACTCTCTCATCATATAACTCTATTTCTAATGTTGTTGCTTCCTTTGATAGATTTCTTTGCTTGAGAGATCTGTCTCTTTATTCTCTACTCCACTTGCTCTATTGAAAAAATGTCTTGCATGCTTTTGGCACCTGCCTATAGTCCACATAGCCTTCTGGAATCGGGGAATCTTAACTTCCTTTCCAGCTCATATTTTGTTAGGTTCACATTCCCTTGTGTTGTTGACCTTAATCATTCAAGAAGATTTGTCGTCAATTCCTTTCTTGATTCTATCTTGCGACTTCTTTACTTCCTGCACTACTGAAAAAACTTGGACCAATGTGCATACTTTTTTATATTGGATTTGGCACACACTAACAAAACTTAGTCTCACACCCACTTATTGTCCTACAAAACTTGGAATGAGTGCACACCACACTTGGAAGAGTGCGCACAACTTTGTTGGTGCGCACGCAAAATTAACCCACAACTTTGGGTGCCAACAGTTCAGATTCATAGCAAATTGAAAAGATGAAAGCATAACTATCGACACTACAAAAGGAATTGAAGTAGGCTGAAACATGGAAAGCTTTCGAAATTATGGAGTTATAGTCATAGGTTGACAAAAGAAATGTTGTAATAGATAAAAATTGTGTCAGTATAGCTAAAAATGACAAGATAATATCTGAAACTAACCTAAGGGTTGCAAAGTTTGAATCTATGAAGAAGAAGTTTGATCAAAGAATTTTTGCAAGGAAATATCTTATTAGAGAAAAACATTGTGTTTGGGACCATATTAAAGTAATTATATGATATATGAGAGGACATCCAAGTGTACTTCAAGATACAAAAAATCTTGAAAGTATGAAGCTTCAAGTAAAAAGTCTTAGGATCAGTTGGGAGCTAAAGTTCAAATTGTCGATGATGTTATAAAATTCATGAATAATAGAAGTAATGATTATCTAGAAGCCTTATGTATCATAGATAGAACTTCTTTCACTATGAAGACAAGTACGGTGAATGCCAAGCACAGTTTGATAATATCATCTCAAAATAAATGTCAAGCATTTCTGCAGTTTGGTCATGATTTCAGAAATATATTTGCTAAAGCATTTGAACTTGGACTCCCAATGCCATGGAAAGAACAAAGATGGTTTTACCACAATGAAAAATATGAATAATATCTTGAAAGAAAAAGGTCAATCATGAATAGCTTGAAGATGTCAATGGTCCAATCAAGAGATTAATTATTTATGAGAAGTTATTTAAATATTTTATGTTACTCAATATTCTCACTAATATTAAGAAAAAATTTGATATTTACATAGAATTGGACATTTTCGGAAGAAAGATAATGGAATACAAAATTTCAGAAGGGAATGAATGGAAACAAATTGAAAAATTAAGAAACAAAGTTTGCTTGTTGGCATCTACTTATGTTGTGACTTGTACTTTTGCTTCAGCTCATATGACTTCTTCAATTCACACTTCAACTTCATCCCAAAATTCAGCATCAACTCCCATGTCAACAATACAACATGCATAAACATCAACACATGCATCTACCTCAGTAGTGATAACTAATCCAAAGAAGAAGATCATGGAACATACCTTGAGTAACTGTTTAACAATTTTTCCAAAAGATGAGGGTGTCCACCCTTTCCATAATATCTAAATTTGGAATCTGATATGTCCTCAACAGAAAATGGTTGAAGATTGAATATAAAAGCAAAAAGTAGAAAAATAAAGGTTGTCGTTTTGAGACTTTAAGAGAACTTGCTTCCAGTGGTCAACTTTATCATTTAAGCTTGAAAGCTATCTTATTCACATATATGTTTTTATTGTATTTAGAGGACTCATTATGCCTTTCTTATCAACATATGTATTTATTTTATTTTTGTCATAGAAAATTTCAATCTTCCAAGTGAAAAAACTTTCGCAGATGTATTCTCAAAGTTTTATTTATTTTATTTTTGTCATAGAAAATTTCAATCTTCCAAGTGAAAAAACTTTCGCAGATGTATTCTCAAAGTTTTATCTTTGTAAAATTTTCAAGGTTTTTAATACAGTAGAAAGTTTTGTAAATTGTTCACTTGTTGGCTCTGCAAATGTGATTGTTGATATTTTTATGCTTAGTATTATAGTTCCTTAACTCTATTCTATCAATTATAATATTCACTATTGGATTATGTTGAGTTGTAGCGAATTATGAAAACAAGTATACTGAATCTTTATTGAAAAATGGTTTTCTTTAAATTTGAAGAATCGGTTTCACCTTTTTAATCTGTATATCACACTTTATGTAAAAAGTATTTGGCCTTGAGTAAATATTTTTTTTTAGGAATATTGTGTTTCTGGTTTCTTTTTTGTTTTAGTTTTATCATCATCTTTGAAACTGATTAAGAAGGAATATGGTGTTCTTTATGGAGATGAATGCATGTCTAAATTAATTATTTTTCAAGCATACTTCTCTTATATTTCACTAATTGATTATTTTGAGCCTTGCATTTGAAATCACTCAAGTCACTTTAATTTACTTGAAGAACATTCAAAAACAAAAATCATCACTTAGGGGGTTACCTCTTCTAGTTTTTGGAATCTTTCAACAAGCCTAAAGTGGGGAGGATATTTTATTCAATATGATGCATTGGACTTGCCCTTTTCTTAACAACAACCAAAGGAAAAATGCATACCATCAAGTGTCCCACTATATTGTGGCTCAATAACCATGCCCTCCTATTCCATTGGTTATAATTCTCTTTGGGTATGATAAATTCCCACTACACTATGTCTGGTTAATCACTCTAAAAACACTTTCCTACCTATTTTGGCTCCTCCATAAATTCCTCTAGTTCCCTAGATGACCTACCTCCTTCCATTCTTCTTTCTAGACTTCCTTCCATTACCAATCAATGTCCTCTAAACCATTGGTCGAATTTCTCTTCCCTTTTCCACAACTTCTCCAACTTATTTAGTTATTCTTCTATTCTTCCCTTCTCATAAACATTCCTACACTTCGACTTCTCAGTGAATATCCTATATCTTGTTCAACGACCACATTTTTTTATTGCACTCCACTTCAAATCCCATTATATGCTCTCTTAAGCCTGTGCCTCCTCCATCGTACCTTCTTTGTTTAGCTACTCATTATGTTTAGTTCCATCCCAAGTCACCCTTGAGAGTAAGTCCTTATGCTTCCATGAATGGCAGGTTAAAAGGCATGTAATCATCTTCTACCAAAAGCATCTTCACCCAAGTCATCATTTCCTTTACCATCTTCTCGTAAGAACCTTTCTTAAGCTTATCTTCTGCTCATGAAAAAGACTGGCTAAACTCGATTGTTGATTCAACAATATAGCCTTCTATCATGATTTTCACCCAAAACTCCATAGCCATTGAAAATTCATGATCAAATATATGCACTATAATTAGGTTTTGAACATTCCACTAGATCTCCTTCCTCCTTTTCCAAGATTGTTTTGGATACTCCCCCAATTTAATCATTTGTTTGAATAGTACAACCTGAAATTCTACCCAAAATGATTCATATGTATCATGGTTCTCATGCATTAAAGTGGATTGACAACTTTTAGCATACAGGTTCACACAGAGGTCAAATGTCTAAACTATCAGTCCTCCACATAAATTTGGGTCAAAATAATAGTCATATTTTCAAAATGCCATATACATCATGATAGGGTCCCATAAATAGAACCATTTTTGGCTCAATTTGAGACCTAGGTCCACATTGGTGTCCAATAAAGTGTCCAATATAGCCTAGGTGTTGAAATTTTCAATCCCCATAAAGGGGAAGGTCTCCCTTGAATCCCTATGTTGATACATAAAAGGTTGTGCAATACTTCAAATAGTAAGACTAATGTTATATTCATTTCCCACTCTAATCTCTTTATCTCTCTATATGTTGAATCTGCGACAATGTTTTCTCCATTAAAACAATGGCCCCAACAATATTGTGACCAAGCTAAGATTAAAAAATTCCATATCCTCATCCAAACAAAAGGGTGTTGTTGAAAATCCTTTTTGATTCCAACAAAGACATTATTAATGATGTTTTAACTAACTTTACTATTGATACAATTGTGTCAAAGAAATGGTTAAATTATTGACACAATTTTGAACTTAATAAACAATGTACAAATAATTGAATCTTCACCAATTAGATACAAGAGAACCTAGTTTGATGGGCCATTAGTGAAAAGTACATTTTTTATGTTATCATGGTGGAAGTTTATTGGTCAAAATATTGTAGTGATTTTTGACAAGAAGTCCCATGCTTGGGTGCCTTGGTTTGATATTAAGGCCAACTTTCAACTATCAAATGTACCATATGGGCTTGTTATAGAGTTCATTAAAGAGATATTCCTAGTAATCTTGTGATTAAGCTTAGCCTTCAAGTTTTAGATGCTTGGAAGAAGAATAAGAAATGGAATAAAGATAAGGCATTAAAAAAATATAGGCATATTTATATATACAAATGGATAAGTCAAACAACCATTATGGATAGTCAAATAAACAAACTATGGAGGCTCAAGTCATAAAATTCTCTTTTGGTTGTGTAGCATCATGGAAGCAGCATGTGAAGTACCACTTGGGCATGTCACAACCCAATTGTTCTCTTTGTGGAAAACAAAAAGTCTAAAGCATATGTTTGGTTTCCTCATTTTTGCTAAATTTGTTTGCTAATGAGTGTTTATGTTTTGTAGTGAGTTATGCCTTGTAGGTATCTCTTGTAAAGACACTCTATTAGGTCACAATCTCATTGGGAGAAAACAAATATCGAAGTACTTTTAAACAAGGTTATATAGGAGGATCTCGGTGGCCACCCACCTATTCCAGCTGGCTCAAAACAAGTTTTTGGAAACTTACTATTTTTAGCAGTTTTTTGGGTCCTAAACTTATGGGGCCATTTTAAGGGCCTAAATGATGTTTTTTCACGTTCGGGAACCTCAATGATAGATAAAGGGCACATCAATGATAGCTAAAGGCTCTCATTGATCCCTCTAAATGAAGCTCCTCGTTAAGACCTTTACAACAAGCTATCATTCGCTCAAAATGAAGATCATATGCAAAAGTTACGACCTCGGGAAGTTGATGTATTAACTTACCCAGACGGGGCCCACATGAATTTTGGCACTTCATCTCCTAGGGTTAGGTTTTTGGATGTCTAGGGTTTTGGAATTCATGTTTATTATAAAAATTCCTTCAAAGCCTCATTGTACTGATCTTCTTGCGAATGAGCATAGCCGTCACATATCTTCTTAGAGATAAGTTGCCACCATTCTAGCAAGCTTGTTTTAAGTTTACATTTTACAATTTCAACATATTTCTTTTTTAATAGAAGTCAAGTTTTACTGCATCTCTATTATTATTCATTGTGTCTCTATGTTAATATGATAAATTTGTGTTTACATTTCGTTCTACTCATAAATATGGATCAGTGGTATTAGAGTGGTCTGCTCCTTGTCATTTTTTAATGCATGTCCCCGACGCGGTTAGGGTATAGAGAGTTGGGTCTCAAGCTTGTTTCTCTTGAGGACAACTGCTCTCGCATGCCCAAGAAATTGTCCATGGCAGGTGAAAATAAAGACAACAGGACATGAGATCCTTTCAAAATGTTGCTCAAGGAAGCCCTCGAGAGGCAAAGGAACAAGATGATGGGCAACTTTGCACAAATCCTTCGA
Source organism: Picea mariana (assembly GCA_032191745.1). Taxonomy (NCBI): domain Eukaryota; kingdom Viridiplantae; phylum Streptophyta; class Pinopsida; order Pinales; family Pinaceae; genus Picea; species Picea mariana. Next base: position 10,817 of record JASDQU010012041.1, read on the forward strand.
CGATTGCCAACAAGCAATGCATCCAGCTCAAGCGGAGGCCCTTCCCCCTTCAAGGTACAAATCAATTTTGATATTATTATATTTGAAAGTCAAATAGATGTGAATGTCATAGATAAATGGTTAAACCTTTTAGAAGGGTATTTTGTTATCCACAACTTTTTCGATAGAGAAAAGATTACTTTTGCACTCCTCAAGGTCGTCCTCCATGTCAAAGATTGGTGGGAGACTTTCTGTGAGCAAAAGAAAATAGAGGGATCCACATTATTTTTATTAGAAACCTTATTGAGATTGTTCTCGTCATTTTTATTAGTCAATTTATCTTCAATCTAATCTATCATAAAATAGAGAAAATGGTTTCTTCCAAAAAAAAGACATAAAAAACAAAGAGGATAAGAGAAAAAATACATAAAAAAGAAACGCAAAGAGGAGAAGAGAATCCTAAAAGACTTAATAATGTCTGTCATATAAAAAGTTAAAAAACCACCTAAAAATACAAGAACCCTCATTTACAATCAGATCTATCATCCAGAAAAAATAGTTCAATAGGAAAAAATGGTTGATTGGCAATAAATACATTATCAAGAAGCAAAGAAGAGAAGAAAATCCTAAAAGACTTAATAATGAAGTTAAAAAAAAAAAACCTAAAAATACAAAAA
>JASDQU010012041.1:11587-34519 GCA_032191745.1 Picea mariana
AAATTTAAAAGAAAAATATTAAATATTTAACTAATAATAGAATAATATAATCATAGTATAGTACTATTATAAAATATAGAATCTTAATAATAGTATAGTACTATTATAGAATATAGAATTTTAATAGAATCATTATTGTTAACCAAAATATTAATAGTTTTAATAATACTATTATAGAATATAGAATTTTAATAGAATCATTATTGTTAACCAAAATATTAATAGTTTTAATAATATTATAATAGTCTTATAAATGAAAATAATATTAATAAACCTAAAACAATACCATTATGCATTAACAATCAATACCATTATGCTTTAACAATGATATTTTTAATAATGATATTTTTAATAGTTTAGTACATATGTTAATAATGGTATAGTGTTATTAATAGTATTAGAGTTAGAGAACACAAAAACCTAGAAGGTTAATCCTAAAAACTATAGAACTCTAGAAACTTTAAAAAATTTAAGGTAATTGGTTAATTAATAATAGATTAGTATGGTAATAGTATAATATTATTATATAATAAAAGTTAGTTAAATATAGTATTATAATTGTAATTGGTTAATTAATAGTTCAGTACATATGTTAATAATGGTATAGTGTTATTAATAGTATTAGAGTTAGAACACAAAAACCTAGAAGGTTAATCCTAAAAACTATAGAACTCTAGAAACTTTAAAAAATTTAAGATAACTGGTTAATTAATAATAGATTAGTATGGTAATAGTATAATATTATTATATAATAAAAGTTAGTTAAATATAGTATTATAATTGTAATTGGTTAATTAATAATAAAGGAGTATTGTGATAGTATAGTACTATTAGTAATAACAATTTTATAAAAGTGGTTGATATACATGATCGACGTCATTTTTCATCTTTTCAAATTAATGACGCTCGTATATCAACCACTTTTATAAAGTGGTTGTTGTTAGTTGATGGTCGACATGCCTTGTGGACTACCACCATTAATAATAATAATAATAATAATAATATCTATTTTTAAGGTCACTGCCAAGCCACACCAAATTAGTGTATGAGACCCCCTTGTTTAATAATAATAATAATAATAATAATAATAATAATAATATCTATTTTTAAGGTCACTGCCAAGCCACACCAAATTAGTGTATGAGACCCCCTTGTTTATGGGACAAGGGACCCCCCTCCACCCACTATTTGACTGATAAAGTCTACGGAAGTATATATTAATACATATATATTAATTAATTAATATATATTGTAAACATATATTGATAGATTTGTAAAAAAAAAAAAAAATCAACCTATTAATTAATTAATAAAGTAAAACATTAATAATAATGCAAAAATATATAAATTTATAAAAATGAAAATACATTAATTAATTAATTAATACCTTAATGTAATGTATAAATTAAATTAAGTATCCATATATTAATGTATAATGTAATGTATTAGTGCAACATGTTAATTAATAAATACTTTAATAATATATTGTATCAATTAATTTATACACTAAGATATTACAATAAGAAGGTAAAAACAAAGAAATAATATAACCTATTAATTAATTAATAAAGTAAAATAATTTTCATACATTAGTAATGTATTAATACATTAATAAAGTAAGAATAAATGAATACATTAATAATTAATAATAATGTAAATATACATTAATCATATTTAAATACATTAATATAATATTAGATAAATGTACAAAAGTACTAATGTATTAATTAATAAATACATGAACGATTTATTAATTAATGTATTAATACATAAATACATAAATTAAAGTATTAGTTAATTAATAAATTAATTAATACCTTAATATGATGTATAAATTAGGTATCAATACATTATGGTATAATGTAATGTATTAATGTAACATGTTAATTAGTAAATATTTTAATAATATATAATTTATTGTATTAATACATTATACATTAATAAATTATCAAAGTAGCCTAAAGGGGTTGGATCCAATGGTGGAAAGCGAGGAGTTTTTCACAGTTGGGCAAGGTTCAATTCTCGTGAGGGATTTACCTAGAGCCATGAGGGCACCTTGAGGTAGTGGTCGAACGTGTGGTTGCACCCATAGATACTATATTAAATGGTATTGTGACCCGTGCACACATAAGTGGATCAAAGCCCACCCCCGTGTCCTTCAAATTTATTAGTCCCCGAGGTGTAGGACAGTTAGTGATGGAGTGTGTTGTTAAAGCACTACATGTTGTTAAAGTCATCGGTTTGAAACCTGTGGGGACAAAAAATCCAACCATGTTAAGGGTTGGTGTGGCTCACGCCGGGTGCGATCCCCTGGTGATTTTGAGGGCTTAGATGCCCAATCCCCGGGTGATTTTGATGACTTAAATGCCCATGAGTCCCACATGTCACAGACAAACTAACAAACAAAAAATTAAATAAATTACCAAAGTACAAATACATTATTACATTAATCATTAAAAAATTAATTAATTAATTAATACATTTATAAACTCTGAATAAAATTAATAAAATATTAAAGTATTATTAGTTAATATATTAACAAAGCATCCATACATTAATAATAAAGTACATTAATAATAAAATAATAAAGTGTCAAAAACTACAACAATATATTAAAATATTAACCCAATATGCATACAATATTCAAACACTAAAACTATAATAAAGTATATATATATTTGTAATACATTATTATTTATACATAAGTAAAGTATTAAATTATTTTTTTAATATTATTTTCTTCTTTTTATAAAATAAATCCCGATACAAAAAACTCTAACCTGAATTTTATTAAGAATAATATAACACTAATTCTAATAACAAATTGATCATAATATATTATTAGTGTCTTATTGTTGACATGGTTAATTATTAATATTAATTAATAATTATTGTAAAAGGGGTATGTATGCATAATATACACACATAACCTGGTATGTTGGGCTATGTTTTATCACATTGCGACATGAAATCGTAAGGTTATGGTCGTCACATTGCGACGTAGGGTTTTTGTCTCACACAATGTGGTGTTGGAATAGGTTTGTCATAGTATGACAATGGGTTATATTCATCACATAACAATGTTGGGAAATGGTAATCTAACTAGAATATTGGGTTTGTTTGTCACATTGCAACATTGGATTGTGTACATCACATTGAGACAATGGGTGCTAGACAAAGGCATTTGCAATATTTTCTCACATTATGATAATAGGATATTTGCTTCACACTGCGACAATGAGGTTATGGTAATCACATTGCAACGACCAAACTGCGACAATCATGGCAATCACACTACGAGGATCATGGTAATCACATTGCGAGGTTATGGTAGTATGACTAATGTTATAATCATTTCCCACTCTAATCTCTTTATCTCTCTATATGTTGAATCTGTGACAATGTGTTCTCCATTAAAACAATGGCCCCAACAATATTGCGACCAAGCTAAGATTAAAAAATTCCATATCCTCATCCAAACCAAAGGGTGTTGTTGAAAATCCTTTTTGATTCCAACAAAGACATTATTAATGATGTTTTAACTAACTTTACTATTGATACAATTGTGTCAAAGAAATGGTTCTATTATCGACACAATTTTGAACTTAATAAACAATGTACAAATAATTGAATCTTCACTAATTAAATACAAGAGAACCTATTTTGATGGGCCATTAGTGAAAAGTACATTTTTTATGTTATCATGGTGGAAGTTTATTAGTCAAAATCTTGTAGTGATTTTGACAAGAAGTCCCATGCTTGGGTGCCTTGGTTTGATCTTAAGGCCAACTTTCAACTGTAAAATGTACCATATGGGCTTGTTATAGAGTTCATTAAAGAGGTATTCCTAGTAATCTTGTGATTAAGTTTAGCCTTCAAGTCTTAGATGCTTGGTATAAGAATACGAAATGGAATAAAGATAAGGCATTAAAAAAATATAGGCATATTTATATATACAAATGAATAAGTCAAACAACCATTATGGATAGTTAACTAAAAAAACTATGGAGGCTCAGGTCGTAAAATGTTGTTTTGGTTGTGCAGTGCATGGAAGCATCATGTGAAGTCGAAGAATTCATTTTTTCCCTAATCCCTAATTCTTGAGGGCTCCTGGACTTAAGCGAAAGACTTGTCCACTTGGGCATGTCACAACCCAATTGTTCTCTTTGTGGAAAACAAAAAGTCTAAAGCATATGTTTGGTTTCCTCATTTTTGCTAAATTTGTTTGCTAATGAGTGTTTATGTTTTGTAGTGAGTTATGCTTCTAGGTATCTCTTGTAAAGAAACTTTATTAGGTCACAATCTCATTGGGAGAAAACAAATATCCAAGTACTTCTAAACAAGGTGATCTAGGAGGATCTCGGTGGCCACCCACCTATTCCAGCTAGCTCAAAATAGGTTTTTGGAAACTTACTAGTTTTAGCAGTTTTTCAGGTCCTAAACTTATGGGGCCATTTTAAGGGCCTAAATGATGTTTTTTCACGTTCGGGGACCTCAATGGTAATCACAGGATCTCATTGAGCCCTCTAAATGAAGCTCCTCATCAAGACCTTTACAACGAGCTATCATGCACTCAAAATGAAGATCGTATGAAAAAGTTACGACCTCATAAAGTTGATCTATTAACTTACCCAAACGGGGCCCACATGAATTTTGGCGCTTCATCTCCTAGGGTTAGGTTTTTGTATGTCTAGGGTTTTGGAATTCATGTTTATTCTAAAAATTCCTTCAAAGCCTCATTGTACTGATCTTCTTGCGAATGAGCATAGCCGTCACATATCTTCTTAGAGATAAGTTGCCACCATTCTAGCAAGATTGTTTTAACTCTGGATTTTACAGTTTCAACATATTTCTTATTTAATAGAAGTCAAGTTTTACTGCATCTCTTTTATTATTCATTGTGTCTCTGTGTTAATATTATAAATTTGTGTTTACATTTCGTTCTGCTCATAAATATGGATCAGTGGTATTAGAGTGGTCTGCTCTTTGTCATTTTTTAGTGCATGTCCCCGACGCGGTTAGGGTGTAGAGAGTTGGGTCTCGAGCTTGTTTCTCTTGAGGACAACTACTCTCGCATGCCCAAGAAAATGTTCATGGCAGGTGAAAAGAAATACAACGGGATAGGAGATCCTTTCAAAATGTTGCTCAAGGAAGCCCTCGAGTGGCAAAGGAACACGATGATGGATAGCTTTGCACAAATCCCTCGACGGTTGCCGAAAAATGATGCATCTACCTCAAGCAGAGGCCCTTCCCCCTTCAAGGTACAGATAAATTTTGATATTCCTATATTTGAAGGTCAAATAGATGTGAATGTCGTAGATAAATGGTTAAACCTTCTAGAAGGGTATTTTGTTGTCCACAACTTTTTTGATAGAGAAAAGATTACATTTTTTCTCCTTAAGGTCATCATCCATGTCAAAGATTGGTGGGAGACTTTCTGTGAGCAAAAGGAAATAGAGGGATCCACATTATTTGCAGTTGCACCTAGTTGGGGTTCCTTCAAGGATGTTATTAAGGAACAATACTACCTTGTTGGAAGTTATGATGACTTGTATACAAGATGGACCACACTGTGGCAGGAAAGAGACTAAAGAGTGCCAGAGTTCACCAATGTCTTCCATACGTTGCACACCAAGTTGGGTATCAAATATTTTGAGTGTCATCTAGTGCTCAAGTACCGCAACAGACTGCATAGATACATCCAGAAAAAATGGATTTTTTGAACATCTCACCCTTGGGAATGGCCTATCGATATGTCGTCAAAATCAAGCAAAAGATGAAACAAAAGACGCGACAGATTGGGTCTCGGAACCCCTCATAGAAAAAGCAGGTCAGGGGCAGCCCCAGCCCGCAAAACAAAGGATAGAGAAAATATGGGAAACCTTAGGACAACCAGTCCAAGCCACAAGCAAAGAAGGACAATGGAAATATGAAGAAAGATATCGGGGAGTGGTGTGACTTCCATAAGAGCCCCTGGCATAACACTACTAATTTCCACTCAAATAATTCATTGGTGGCTAAGGTTAAAGCCTCTGAATCAGATGTGGGTTTAAAATATGAGTCAGAACCAAAAATGGGGAGACAGATCATTGACGTGGAACCCAGTGCCACCGTTGCTCTCACCAAGATCCATCCCGATGAACCTGATGAGCTAGAGGAAGGTGAGTGCATATTTCATTCACAGATGTGGGTGAAAGGAAATATGTTACACTTCATCATTGATAGAGATAGCCAGAAGAACCTCATCTCAACAAAGTTCGTCAAGCAGCTATCCCTGCAGACAACGCCACACCCGAAGCCCTACACCATAGGATGGTTTCTCCAAGGAAGTGATCTTTACGTCAGCCAACAATGTCGCCTGTCATATGGCATAAAGCTATTCAAAGATGAGGTATTGTGTGATGTTTCTCCCCTTGAAGTTTGTGATGTTATTTTGGGCCAACCTTATTTATGGAAACGTCATGTTGTATATGAGTCTAGGCCTCACAGTTTTATTATTACTTTGAACAAGAAATTGTACAGGATACCCAAGATAGTCCCACCTTGTGTTATTTCCTTGATCTCTACCAATCAATGAAAGAAGGTCATTTCTCAGACCGGGAAGTTTGTCTTCTTCTTGATTCGCTCTCAGAGTGAGTGAAAGGTCGCAACCACATCCATGGCCTCTGCGACTGACCTCTCCATGCAACAAATGCAAGTGGATAAGGTCCTGTAATAATACAAAGACATATTCTCATCACCTACCGAGGTACCTCTACACTGTTAGGTCAAGCATCCCATCGATTTGACCCCTGGCGCACCGCTACTCAATGGGCCAGCCTATCATTGCTCTTTGTTAGAAAATGAGGAGATCAAGCGTTAGATCCAAGAACTAATCCACAAGGGGCACATTCGACCCAGCTCATCACCTTGTGGAAGCCCAATTGTGTTGGTGCAGAAGAAGGATGGGACCCGACGAGTCTGCATTGATTACTAGGCCCTAAGTAAAATCACAGTCAGGAACCGGTACACTATTCCATGAATCAATGATTTCCTCGATCAAATCAAGGGGGCCAAATACTTCAGTAAGATTGATATGAAGTCTATATACCATCAAGTCCCAATAGAGCAGACAAATATATGGAAGATTTTCTTCAAGTCAAAAGAAGGTCTTTTTGAATGGCTAGTCATGCCCCTTGGTTTGACAAATTCCCCAACAACTTTCATGAGGACGACATCCTCATCTGCAAAAAGACTTGGGTGGAACACTTGCGTCGTATTCAACAAGTTTTGTACACTCTGCGGAAACACAAGCTATATGCCAACTTGGAAAAATGCTCCTTTGGCATGGACAGGGTCCAATACCTAGGATACATTGTTGATGTGCATGGTGTGCATGTGGATCCAGCTAAGATCCAATTCATTTGTGACTGGCTAGCCCCAACCACACTCACTGAGCTTCAGATCTTCTTAGGCCTTTCCAATTTCTATCCTAGGTTCTTGTTGGGATTCTCCCATATTGCATGGGTCCTCAACCAAGTAACCAGGGGTGGTGGTAAGGAAAACTTTGTGTGGGGCCTGTCACAAAATCAAGCATTCGATGATTGAATCAATGCTTGTGCTCAGCCTTAGTGATTTCATTACTTGACCTGCAACAACCCTTTGAGATTGAGACAAATGCTTCATATTATGTTGTGGGTGTGGTCCTCACTCAACATGGCCACCTCGTGGCCTATCATAGTGAGACACTATCAGGTGTCATCCGTAAGTACCCCATTTATGATAAAGAAATTTACTCCATTATGCAAGATTCCCACCAGTGGAGGCATTACATTCTCAGTAAGGAGACAATAATCCACACTGATCATAAGTCGTTGTAGTTCATGCAGACATAAGGAAAATTTCAAAATGACCGCCATCAGAAGTGGTCCACATATTTATCGCAGTTCCACCTCAAGATCAAGTATAAAACATGAAGTACCAATCAAGTCATTGATTGCCTCAACCGACCTCCAGTCGCGACACTCAGCATGGTGCTAGACTCTTGTGGCCACGAGACCTCCAGATGACCCCAACTCTATGAGACAAATCCTGACTTCGCCAACACCTACCAAATGTTGGGTGCAAACACAACTGTCACTAATTTCCATCTTCAGGACGGGTTGTTGTGCCATCTGGGCCATCTCTATGTTCCATCAAGCAAGCGAGCGAAGATGATTTGGGAAGCCCACTACATTCAGGTGGCATGCCACTTTGGCGTGGAAAAGACAGTGGAAGTATTGCAATGACATTTCTACTAGCCGAAACTTTGACAAGATGTTAGCAAGTATATTTGGTCCTACACTGCTTACGCTATTGCCAAACCGACCACTAAGAAACAAGGCATGTACTGTCCTTTGCATAATCTTGACAAGCCCTGGGAATCCATCTCAATGGACTACATGTCAGGCCTTCTGTCCACCAAGTGGGGAAATGATTGTTTTTTTGTGGTTGTGGATTGGTTTTCCAAGATGGAGATTATGGCCGCCTTAAAGAAGAGCATCACAATGGAGGCCATTGGCAAGATCTTCTTTGAATGAGTGTGGGTACACTTTGGGATCCCACAAACCATTATCTTAGATCGAGATAGTCAGTTTCTCAACATATTCTTGTCGAGCCTCTTATCACTATTGGACACCAAGCTCACCAAATCCACTGCCTTCCACCCCCAGACGGATGGCCAAACCGAGGTTGTCAACTGGATGATTGTGCACGTCCTGCACATGTACAATTCAAAACACCCTCACACATGGGATGAGAGTATTCCTTATGTTCATCACAGCTACAATAGAACCATGCATAGCTCAACTGACCACAACCCCTTTTAGGTGGGGTTGATATTTCAACCATTGGGTCCCATGGATGTTGCACTACCCCTTGCAGCCACCCAGGCAGACTTGTCGCATGCTCCAACAGAATCTGACAAAGACACCTGTTTCATTGAGAGGATCCAACACATCCACTAGTAGGTTCAAGATATTTTACAGAAGTCCAATGCCAAGTACAAGCAACACCATGATCAACACCGGGCGCGACACCAGTTTCAGGTGGGAGACAAAGTTTTGTTGCACTTATAGAAAAATCCCTTAGAGGGCCTCATCTGAAGCTTCATCCACTTCGTTATGGACCTTACACCATCACCAAGGTTGTGGGTGACGATGATTTTGAGCTCAACATTCCCCCCTTCCTTGTCTTGCACCCAATGTTCAATGTGGACCTCCTTCGACCTTATTTTCCACCATTATTGGACACCTCAGAGATAGCAGAAAAGTTGACACAAACATAGATCAACTCTAACTACATAGAACATGTATCCATTGATCATATCGTGGAAAAACATTTCAAGGGAACTCGCCAACAGAGGATCCAACTTTATCGGATCGTCAAAGCAGGGAAACTCCTACATCAAGGGAAGTGGCTCACCCGGGGCCAAATTGAACAGAAATTTCCTCATCTGATGGGGGAACTCAATGCAATGGAGACCACTGCTTCCTAAGGGGGAAGTATTGATTCAAGAGGATCTCGGTGGCCACCCACCTATTCCAACTGGCTCAAAACAATTTTTTGGCCAGTTACTATTTTTAGTAGTTTTTCGGGTCCTAAACTTCCGGGGCCATTTTGAGGGCCTAAATGATATTTTTTCACGATTGGGCACCTCAATGATAGACAGAGGCTCTCATTGATCCCCCTAAATGAATCTCCTCATCAATACCTTTCCAACGAGCTATCATGCGTTCAAAACGAAGATCGTATGCAAAAGTTACGACCCCGAGAAGTTGATGTACTAACTAACCCCAACGGGGCCCACACGACTTTTGTTGCTTCATCTCGTAGGGTTAGGTTTTTGGATTTATAGGGTTTGGAATTCATGTTTATTGTAAAAATTCCTTCAGAGCCTTATTGTATTCATCTTATTGTGAATGAGCATAACCGACACATCTCTTCTCAGATATAAGCTACCACCATTCTAACAAGCTTGTTTTCAGTCTGCATTTTACAATTTCAACATATTTCTTATTTAATAGAAGTCAAGTTTTATTGTATCTATGTTATTATTCATTGTTTCTCTCTGTTAATATTATAAATTGGTGTTTTCATTTCGTTCTGCTAATAAATCTGGATCACAAGGCATATGTTGAACATTTTTTTTGGTACATTGATAACACCTTAATGGGTGCAAATCTTCATTTGTAGATCAATGTCCAAGTTCAAAAGGTTGAAATGGATGGTGTACACCATATGTACACCTCCACCAACTAATTGAGTACTAGGGGCCATGCCTTGCACCATAAGCATGGAACCCTTGCTCACTATTTAGCCCCCACAAGTTGTTCTAGGCAATCCCCTCGCTTGGAAGAAATACCCTTCCATTAGGTTTGTTGGGTTATTTGAGGGAAACGAACATGTATATCAACAACACAGTGGCTCTCTCACACTTGATCATTGGCATAATTACCATCATAGATCTATCATAACTTTGGATCCATTAAGCATTGGGAGGGATAAAAAATAAATTGAGATACAAATCTCTTGGTGGTTAAAAAATCAAGGATTTAGATGAATCTACATTTGTGTGTGTGTGTGTGTGCACGTGTTAATTGATTCTTGGTATACTTTTCTTAAGTTTTCTTTTTTACATCAAGGATGTTTTGTTATATATTAACTTCTTATAATGATAATCTAATTCAAAGTCACAACCTAGCTAGACACCACATTGATGTATGAGACCCCCTTGTTTGTGGGAGAGGGAACCCCTCCATGTAATGATCTAAGTCCTTTAGTCTACAAAGGTGTACATACCCTACCCACCTCAAAATTTTAACTTATGGCCTCAAAGGAGGAAATACATGTTCTTAATTGTTAGACCCATTTAAGTTGTACAATATGGATGCTATACAACTCATCATATCGGGGCATTTTCTTTCTTAACATTATGTTGGGTCAACTCATGCCACATGTCATGTCAACCTTAAAATATCAAGGTTTATTTAAAAAAAATATTATATTGGTTCAACTCATGCCATGTGTCATGTTATCTTTAAGCATGGACATTACACATCTCCTTAGACTAGTTTGTAGAATGCACTTCACTTCTCTTAGTGTAAGTTCCCTCGAATATATGTTGCCATTTCTAACATCGATAAGCCTCCCAAGCCCAAATAAAGGGAAAAGGACATCATCCCATTATACCAAAGTGGAAAACCTTCTAATGATGGTTTGGGGTTGGCTCCTAAGGATCATGATGACCCTCCCCTCAATATGAGAATTATTCTCGCTACATTGCTTAATTGATGCTTCTTGTTTTTCACAGTTTCTAAGCATGTATGCCATATCGCTAATGTTGGCTATATTAAAAACAAGTAACATTTTTTATGGTTTCTAAGTTTAAGTAGTATTTTTATAAATTACTATCTAGAGCAATTTTGATCATAAGATCCATTGAAGAGTGTCAAGCCCCTTTGATGACTCAGGAAAAACAACTATAAGAAGTAAAACACCTTCCCTCTCTCACACACATAAAAGACTCTACACCTACAAGATAAAAACCTAAATGATTTACATACCAACACCTTATCCTAACCAGTATACCTCTCCAATGTTGTGTTTATTATTCTGCACATTTCTCACATAAGGTGTTGGCTAAACGTTCTACCTTTTGGGTTTTTTGGCCAGAATCGTGTGATGTAAATTTGGACAAAATCACTATTTTATGTTGTTTAAATTGCATTTCTGAATGCATAAATGGACACTTGGATTATACAAACTTAGCCACTAAAATCTGCAAATCCAACCATTCATCATTGAATTTCAGACAAAATCAAACAAAAAAACTACCAAAAAACAATCAAAAAATAGAACGTTTAGAACACTACTTCACAAAATTATACAATAACTATACAATAACTAGGTACCACAGTAGTGTAAACAACTGCCTTGAATCAATCCATCATAATTGGACGCAACATTTTCTTTTATTGCCTGCTCGGTTACCGGAGTTACTGACTCTAAGATCCATTCTATACTTTATTCGAAGATAGGTTGTTGTTCACAAGATTTCGTTCGCTTTCTGCTGCCATCGTGACAGATTCAGCGTCAATCCATCATTCAGCGTCGATAAAGATTTACATCTAAAAAAAGAAGTTCATTAAAAAAAATTAGTAAATAAATGGATAGGAGAGGGGTCCCATCTAAAAAAGAGGACTACTAGGTAAATAAATGGATCAGGAGAGGGGTCCCATCTAAAAAAAGAGGACTACTAGGTAAATAAATGGATCAGGAGAGGGGTCCCACCTAAATACAATAGTCCAGGAGGTTAGAGGTATGCAAAGACTCATCCATTGCAGATCAAGGTGCAAGTCTCATGAGATACTTTATCACGGATCTTACAACTAAACATAAAAAAAAAAATAACACATAAAGGTTTAGTCTATGGAAACTTCAAACTAAATACAAAATTCACGATTGAAGGACGAAGAACATGTCTGTCTAATTAGAAATTTGTGTTGATGCCCTATTGCGGAAGTAGCTAAACATCGTTTGAAATTACATTTTTCCAATGGGAGCTTGACTAAACCTTCATGTATATTTGATCTAATTAGAAGTCAAGGGATAGACAAATGCTTACCCCATATTTTAGGGCTAACTCGCAAAGATAAGTGAAGTTAACTTCTCTCTATGGCTTGAAACTCCTCAATGTGATGGTCACAATGAAAGGATTAAGGCTCTAAAACCCATAAGAAATTGCATGGATATAAATCATTCATACAAAGAAGAATGCCCCTTCCTCACATACTTCAATTTGACAGATGTGAGGGATATGGATAGTGTTAGGGGTTTGGGTGTAGGGTGAGTGGATACTTGCTCGCTTGAGTGCGTAAGAATTCTTCACTTGTGATTCAAATGAAAGAAATAATTCTTAGAATGAGGTCATTAAGAATGAAGTAGAAGGTAGTGAAATTTGTCCTCCAATTTCTAGGAAAGTCTTCTAGCTTTCCAATGAGTGGAAGAATCTTGTGAAGCCAAGGAAAACATTATTTTCCTACTCAATTTTTGGGGGCTCATGGTCTTAGGCCAAAGACTTCTGCACTTGGGCATATCACAACCCAAATGTTCTTTATCTGTCAAGACAAGAAGTTTAAAGCATTTTTGTTTTGTCATTTTTCTAAGTTTGCTTGGGGATGGATTTCTGAGTTTTGTAATGAGTTGCTAGTTATAAATATATATAGATAATTTTCTAAGTTCAAAAGGTTGAAATTGAGGGGTGTGACTTCACCATTTACTTGAGTATTAGGGAGAATGCCTTACACCATGGACATGGAATCCCATGCTCCCTATTTTCCCTCCAGAACTTATTCCAAGCTATCTTGACCTTTGAAAGGAAGGCCCTTTCATTGGGGTTTATAGGTTCTTTAAAGAAGGGGAACATGCATAAGAACAAAACAATTTCCCTCTTGTGCTTCATTGGCATAATGACAAGTTCTATCAACTAGATCTTGCCATTTCTAAAGCCAATACCATGAGACAAAAAAGAGAACAATAAAGAAAAACACATTATAACAAAACAATTTCCCTCTTGTGCTTCATTGGCATAATGACAAGTTCTATCAACTAGATCTTGCCATTTCTAAAGCCAATACCATGAGACAAAAAAGAGAACAATAAAGAAAAACACATTATACCAGAGTTAGCACCTAATTCTAATGATGGTTGGGGTTTGGCCTCTAAGGATCACAATGACCTTTCTCCCAAAGTAAGACTAATTCCTATTACATTGGGGAATTAATATTTTTACACCGAAGGCATTCTTTAGAGGGAGTTCTCTCTTGACTTTTCATCGTCTGTCCATAGCCATTTGCAACGGTACACGTATTTTGTTAATATACCACGTGTAATTATTGTCCACCACATCAATGATGATTCCTACTTCATCCATACTCTACTGCACGATATCCATCTCTCTCTCGCCTGGCCTTCGCCCAGGATTACTATATCTAGCTCTCTCTCTCACTTGGCCTTCGCCCAAGATTACTATAAATATGTCTATGGGATGTGGTTCACTTCTCAGAGCGCTCAGGCCATTGAATAGAATATATTGGAAGAGAATTGATTCCATATTAGCATTATCTGTTACCTTTGATCATCGATCCAGAGCAACTGCAATTAGAAGAAGTGTAGAGTTTGCTGCAATAGCGAACGACTTTAATGGGATGTTCATAATGATCTCTTCATACCTCATGTTGATCTCCATGCGGGCTGTGTATGCTCAGAATTGTGGGTGTTCCAGTGAAATGTGTTGCACCAAATATGGTTTATGTGGCTCCGGAAACGATCACTGTGGAGATGGTTGCAAAGAAGGTCCATGTTCCAACAGCGACAGTGGAAGCAACTCCGGAAATGACGTTGCATCGATCATAAGTAGCAGACATCGGGTGCGCTGGAAAGAGTTTCTACAGATACGATGGCTTCATCAGTGCTGCCAATGCCTATTCTGGTACCACTGGATCTTCAGACGTTGCCAAATGTCTTGAGTGTTTAAGAAAACAATAGTGTTTTATATACATATTTTGTTAATCCAATCAAATTCTAATTTTTTCGTTGCGCTACTTGAAAAGAAAGAAGAAGAATGAGAAGACGAAGCTGAGAATTTGTTTCGTGGGCTGGTGGGGTATGCGTTTAATCGCATTACGTTGGGATTGAATTTCTATGTATCCATGGGCTATTTTGAAATGGGCATTGATGTGGCTGGGTGGGTAGCCTGAGCTTTGGACTGAAGTGGGCATTGATTTCTTTAGTACATTAGGTCGCAGATTCTGGTTTTGGGATTAGATTACAAAGTGGGTGGCCTTATTTTGTTATGTTTTAAGCCTTTTGAGGAGTATTTGGTGATGCGTATTGCTTATTTGGTTTGGTGGAGATTCTGTAGCTACTCTTCTGTGATTGTGGAGGTGGCCTAAGAGGACTGAGATTGCATTCTTGTTTGTACACAGAGGTGGCCTAAGAGGAGTGGGTTTGCATTCTTGTTTGTACATGGGCATTCTATTTTATGGAAGGAGATCCCTCCGAGGGATTTTTAGGAACAGGGTCACCTTGTAGTATGTGGTCACCTGAGATATTCTCGCACCAGAGCCTACATTGTATTGGGTTCCATAGATTTCGGAAGCTTTGACAAGTGGGTACCTCAGTCAGAACTCAGGAGTTACAGCTAACTTCCAGTCAGAGCCAAGATTTGTGGAAATGGCTTGTATGAAGCTGGGATCCAAGGCTGATAGCTTCAAACACCAAGGACAGGCCTGGTACAATATTTTCTTCCCAAGTTTTATAGAAAATATGCATTTGTAAGTCAAAATATTTTCGCTATCGTTAGAGACAATAGAAGATTTAATGCATTAATTGGTTTTCAAGTCAAATATGTTTGTCCAATACATGGGTGTAGTATGAGATTGCTACTATTGATATTAAGTTCAAACCCCATGGCAAGAAAAAGCAGAATATGATACAGTTGCCTACAGTTCTTTTTTAGTAACCGTCTTTATAATTGGTTTTGTGTCAAAAATGTAATATGAGCAAATAGATAAATGTTGTAGGTTTCCTAGTCTTGCACACAAGATGGGGAAAGGTAGGAAAGGAGAGATATGATGCATTCAATTGATATCTATGAGACCAACTAGATGATGGGATAAATGTTGTTTTCGTCTCATGTTACAGTTGCCTATAATTCTTTTCTTTTATGTTGTAGCGGTCTTTGGAATTGGTTATGTGGCCATCTACTGTCAAAATGTAATCTGAGCAAATAGATAAATACTATAGGATACACAATATTTCACACAAGATGGGGAAATGTATGAAATGAGAGATCTCATGCATTTGATTGGTTCTTTGACGTCTACTATAAAAAATGTAATTTGAGCAAATAGATAAATATTAAATACTGTAAGATGTGCAGTCTTGCACACAATATGGGGAAGGGTAGGAAAGGACAGATTTGAATGCATTTAATTGATATCTTTGAGATCAACTACCTGATGGCATAAATGCTGAAAATGTATACATGTGCACAACTAGCCTTCAAACCTTAGAAACCAATTTATTCTAATGTGGATGGGAGAAGAGAGAAACAAGTTAACAACATTAGAAAATCTCATCGCAAGATGATCTCCTTCTTGTTGTCACCCTTACTTTAGTTACAGTTGTTGTTCCCCGATGTTTTGTCTTTGACCTTGTTGCTTGCTAGAAACAATTGTGTCTTGCATTGAACAGTTGATAGTTATTGCCTTTAACTTGGCTGAAAATTTTGATATTGCTTCCCTTATGTGAACATATGCTCTACACTCCAACAAGTTAACACTCATGACTCTCTTCATTGTTTATGAATTACAAGCCTTGCAATGTCCTTCTCAATTACTTTGGCAGAGGCAGAGAGAATGAGAAGGAACACGGGACATCGATTATGGCAGATTCTTCCTCAATTGGTATTCGAAGATGCTACTTTCTCATGGTGACTGAATTCTAAGTGATGCAGAGGGCATTTTCAGGGGCAACGGTGCAAAATTATCTGGAAAAGTTGAAGGATCACTGGCACTATGACTCAAAATCTCACACTACAGAGCTGACTACAGGGTACTATAACATTAGACAAAGTGATGGGTATCTTCCCATTGCTCGTTTGTTTAAGAAACACAGAGTTGTTCTCAACTTCACCTGCTTTGAGATGAAATATCGGGAGCAGCCACAACATGCACGATGTAGTCCAGAGGGGCTTCTGAGGCAGGTTACAGAGGCTACCAGGAAAATAGGTGTGGCCCTTGCTGGAGAGAATGCATTGCAGAGGTTCGATGGAAGTGTGTATGCCCAAATCATACACAATTCAAAATTCAAGTTGCATGGTACTAAGGATAACAAGTCCCAGATGTGTTCTTTCACATATCTGAGGATGAAAAAACAAATGTTTCAAAGTGAGAATTGGGATCGCTTCATGTGGTTTGTTTGTAAGGAAACAAAGGGCAGACATGATGAAGAAGAAGCTTGGATGCCACCGATTGGATGAAGAATAAGACACATGGAAAGAAATGAGCTATTTTTTTTTCTTTAATCCACCATTCTCGTGTTAAGATCGAGAACCCCTTTATGGAGTTAAAGGGGAGTCAAAATTTCTAGGTTGAAATGTGAATGGCGCCATTAAATTGGATATTTTTAATCTAAAATTAATTAAAGATCATTTTGAATTTGATTAAATAATAAATATTTTTATTTTTTATTTTTTTATATCAATTGGAAAATTATATTATAGCGACAAAATTACATCACTGTACTGTTTCAAATGTTTTGGTAAAAAAACAGTGCCAAACTACGTATCAATTACAAAGCCTATCTATTTCTTGATATCGTAAACTCTGTGATATATGTCTAGCATTCTAACAACCGTAAAAAAACATGATACTTAATAGAAAGCATGACAACTAGGATCTTCTAGATCTACATTCCATGGGATAGAGCCCTGCTTCACTATCTCCATGTCTTGAACAAGCTGGTGTGCAATTTCCCCGAGTTGAATTCACTGACAATGTTTGGTTGGAATTCCTTGACTGATCTCTCTTGCTCAAATTTAGAAATATGTTTCTGAGCAAGTTACATTATGCTTCAAGGACAATGATTTGTTTCTTCTGTTGAACAAGAGTCCCCACGATTGATGCAAACTGAGAAGTGGCCTAGTCGTCGTTCTCATGGATTTTTGAGAGCTTCAACGGCTAAAATATAAGAGTTCACCATGTTATTCATGAGATGACAATATATATTGGCGAGAAGGAGGAGAATTGTTTTTTCAAGGCAAGCCAAAGACTGCACAATTTTCCAACGATTCACAATGAGGTAGGATTCCTCTTAGTTGGCAACGCTGATGTATTCGACAAGGCCCTTTACACCTTGGACCGTAGTAGATAAGTCTCCAGTTCAAACCTAGCAACCTTGACTATGCTTATTCTGATAACATGTTGAGCAATAGTTTGGAGGATTTGCAGGATGGGTTTATGAGGGTTAAGAATAAAGAGCCTGAGGTGGATATATACAACAAATATTTGGAAGCACTTTCTGATTCCATTAATGGGAGTTGCCTGCCAGAAGAGTATGCCAACATTGAAAGAATTATAATAACAAAATACAAGACAATGGCAAGGGTTCGAAGCCCAAGGCTGGGGAGATGGAGAAAAAAGCAGTGGTTATTGAGATACAACCAAGAAAGAAGGTCGAGCGGGATTCAAGAATAATGCGCTTATCTCGGTTGAATGGAGGTAAAGATCGTCACAGTAAAGTCCACACAACAAAAAGACTTCATGAAAAAAGGGTTAGGTTGTCTGGTCCTACGACAATTCAATTATATGACCTACAAGACAGACTATGCCTGGAGCAGCCCAGTATGGCTGTGGACTGGTTAATTAAGGCTACCAAATCAGCTATAGATGAGCTTATCGTACAAGACGCAGAAATGGCTTATGCTTATGCAAGTAACTTGGCTTAGCTAACTTCCTCAAACTGTTCCAATGTCGAGTATTGTGTTGGATCGCCCAGAGAGAGTGAAACTGTTGTTGCTACATCTTGTCTCACGACGTTTAGAGTTGGGCTTAGCTCTCCAAAATCCCAAGGGATGGATTCTCATAATTCTATTAGTGGAAAGGTTATATCCACTACAAATCTAAAGGAATCGGGCTTGGCCAAGAAGCAACAACAACACCTTAGACAGCAGCATGAAGGGATTAATTGAACATACATCTAATTGTTCGATGTTAAAGTCGGCGACTTCCAGGAGAGATGCAAGCCTAAAATCAAGGGAACGAGCGAGGAGGAAATCAGCCTCAACCCAAAACCCTGTTGGATCTTCATCGACCATCCAAGAATTGAACTCGATGAAGCCTTCTTTAACCAGTCTCCTTAATAGCTACTTTCTTTACCCTACACTTCCATTGGAGTCCCATTACAACAAAGATGATAACCCATGTGGGACTCATACTCAGGTGTTGTCTGAGATAGACAATGTACAACAACTGTGGGTTATAATAATATGCCATCTTACATAGATTTGTTATTTACCTAGGATTCTCATCCGCTTCAAAACATGCCTTATTATTCCACATCAACACTTCATTAGGCATTTTGGCATTTTGGTTCCACTTCATAGGAATATTGTTTTTAGTTCAACTAAAAATTCATCCATAAATGTAATTTCACTTTAGTTCAAGTTTCATCCATAGTTTTTAGAAGACATAAATCCTTGAAAATTAAAAAAAAAAACATGATTTGGCTTGAACTTTTTCTTTGGTTATTCATAAAATTTCAACATAGGTAGTTGAAAAGGAGATGATTTCATGTCCTCTTTTAAAGCTCCAAAAATAAATGGGGTGAACCATGTTGAGATGTTTAATTCTTTTAATATATATGAAAAATATTTTGGTTTCCATAAAAAAACCTATGAACTATTTTAATTGGTTCACATTTCACTATTCAATATTTCACCTCTACTCTTCAAAGCTTAGGTTCACTTTTTCAACTTTTAAATTACTACAAATATTGAGGAGACAAATATCTAGGATACTGAGTCAATAAGAGGCACCAAACCACACAATGAGAATAAAAGAAGGAATGAAACCATGAGGCCTTGTCCTCTCACATCCCTCTTGGTTTCACTCTCACCTTATTGTTTAAGTGAAGTGCCACATTGAGCAACAAACATGATATATTCACATACTACAAGAAATCTACAAATCTAAATCGCTTTTCATGCACAATGAAACCCCTGATAGAGTAAAAAAAAGAACCAAAGGGAATAAAGTACTATTTGATATATACAACTAATCAAAGGATGGTGACGTTTTATGGAAGTTTTATGCTTTAAAATTGTTGTAAAGTTTAGTAGTTCAAAGCATTGGAGCATTACTATTGAATGTTTATAGGGAAGATGGATGTGTTAAAAGCTTGTTGAATGTTTTTTTTTTTGTTTGAGATGGGGCAACTCAATGTTTGGATATAACAAGAAGCACCTAGTTCTTGTGAGTGCGGGGAACACCCTTTTTTATTTTTGTGCAATGTGGCCTATCGATCTCATATGACCCCATAACCACTCACATTCACTTCGGTCTGCCCTTATATTTATTGTTTAGATTCTAAGTTTCAAAAATGTCATAGTAAATTATTAAAGATAAATTATCCTATCAATCTCCACTTAAATTAATTTAACTTATAAAACATACATTAAACTTTTTTAATAAAAAAAAAATAGAAACAAAATATCTTCACTCTCTTTTTCCAAATAAAAATTTGCTAAAAAAATTATATTAGAGAAGAAAAAACACCTTCACTCTCATATACACGCAAAAACTATCAGCATTTAAAAAAGAAAAGAGAAAAGCCATGTCATCAAATGACAACCCAATGTTTATTTGGTAGTAAATTTTACTTTGAACGATTCACGAGGCCATACAAACCTCAATATTATAACCTTACCTTAATAATGGAGAAGGAAAAACATGTACCTTGCGCCAATCTCAACATCCGCGGTCGGTGAGATAAAGCCCATTTGTCAATGCATATTGTATCTCATCACTCACGATCCTCCAGGGAATCCCATAACCTGTAAGGATGTTGACTGGGTGCAATTGATGTGATATCGTGCATTAATTAGGTTTTCTTTAAATTGGGTCAATCAATGAGTGAAGTTGACATCCTGGACATGGACTTTATTGCTTTCTGTTATGAGTGCCTCTCCACAGTCAAATTGGTGTCAAACTGTGACAAGAAATCATAAATCTTATTATAAATGAATTCCACATTAAACATTTCCAAATCTGCTGTAGAAGTTTCCATGAATAAAGATGCGTTCTCACAGTGGAGAAGATGTTATTCATGTAAAAAGGAGAGAAATAAGTTATACACAATAATGACAGTGGAAACATGTTACAGTTTGGCCCACTACCCAACAGTAACAGGGATACAATGTCAATGGAAAACATGTTACAAACGCATGTTAACCATGCGCTTCACGAGGTCGATGGATGCAGATCCCCAGATCCTCTGACGTCGGAAAATATGCTGCAAAAGTAATTTGGGGATTTCCAATCTTGCTGTAAAAGCAATGATAGTCAAATAGTCAAGGAACTAAGTTTGGTGGAATAACTTATGTATTCCCATGGTAAGGAAAACTGGCATGTTATATGGCTGTAAGCATCTTGTGATCAATATGCAGTTTGTTGTAGAATCTTTAAAATTGGGGCGGTTGGTATATATATCATTGGATTGTTTTGGTATATAATATTTTGCTGCAAAAGCAATGATAGTCAAATAGTCAAGGAGCTAAGTTTGGTGGAATAACTTATAGATTTCCATGGTATCGAAAACTTGTTTTATCCCTGTACAGTGTGACAGGTTATATGACTGTAAACACCCTGCTATCAATATACAGTCTGTTACAGAGTCTTTAAAACTGCGACAAGTAGTATATACATCGTTAGATATGACAAGTAGTATATACATCGTTAGATATATCCAAACATATATACCAAAACAATCCAATGATATATATACCAGCCACCACAGTCTTAAAAACTCTACAACAACCTACATATTGATCGCGATAAGCATCCTGTCCATAATCATAAATACCACAGCATAATCATAAATACCACAGCAGAGTGTATACATGACATTGCAGCAGAGTGTATACATGACATTGGATGGATTTAAGGGCATTTTAGAATCTATATGGAACGGCCTCTCTACTCTCTACTGCTGCATTCATTATTCTGCGCACTGCCCTCACAATTATACAGCTTTGAATCAATCCATCATAATTGGACGCAACATTTTTTTATCGCCTGCTCGGTTCCCGGAGCTATTGACTCTAATATCCGTTCTGTACTTTATTCGAAGATAGGCTGTCGTTGACAAGATTTCGTTCGCTTTCTGCTCCCATCCTGGCAGATTCAGCGCCATGGCCTTACAGTACAGGAATCCATGGCCCGTAGGTAGTGAGCACCTGTATACAAGTATATGCAAAATCTTAGTGATAAAATTGAATTGGCGGTTGAAAATTGAAATCATCATAGCCAAAGGTTATTGTGTTCTTGTGAAAGTATTCGAATAGCTTCTTCCTGAATATTTTAGATATTTTAAACGTTCTATTTTTTTGTTTTTGTATATTCGTTTTTTCTGCTAGTGAAAGTATTCGAATAGCTTCTTCCTGAATATTTTAGATATTTTAAACGTTCTATTTTTTTGTTTTTGTATATTCGTTTTTTCTGCTAGTTTTATTCAAAATTCGGTAATATAGGATAATAGATAGAATTGTAGATTTTAGTATTATGGGATAGTAAAATTAGTGAGACCTCCTCACACTCCAGAATTCAAGCCATATATCCCTGAGATTAAGGTTTAGCATTTTTACCATCCACAAAAAGTGGGGAAGTATTGGTGAGTTTCCCATACCTATTTCTCATGAAAAAATATAGAATTGTAGATTTTACTAATTTAGATTATATTAAAAATGTACTAAATTTTTTTAGAAGCATTCAATAAAAAATAACAATGTAAAATTAAAATTTAGTTAATAATTATGTTGTAAGAAGTAAAATTCCAATAATAATAATAAACAAAATAAAAAACTTAAAAGTCTTATTATACCTGCCGATAGGCATGGTATATAGCTTTGAGTTAGGCTTGACTTTCTATTAATTCATGGTTGACCATAAAATATACACCCCTTTTGTAGTGTCCCCAAGGTCGAGTCCCATTGTAAACCTTGTTTTGAAAGGAATTGTAATTATGTTTTATAGGCTGGTGAGCCAAGTTTTGTATAAGCTGGTAGGCTTATGTGTTGTTAGGCCAGGAAGCCTAAGTGTTGGAGGCTAGGAGCCTGCTGATGTATTTGTATAT
>JASDQU010012041.1:37260-47746 GCA_032191745.1 Picea mariana
TCATACAAAGAAGAATGCCCCTTCCTTATGCGATGGTCACAATGAAAGGATTAAGGCTTTAAAATCCATAAGAAATTGCATGGATATAAATCATTCATACAAAGAAGAATGTCCCTTCCTTACATCCTTCAATTTGACAGATCTGAGGGATATGGATAGTGTTAGGGGTTTGGGTGTAGGTGAGTGGATACTTGCTCGCTTCAGTGCGTAAGCATTCTTCACTTGTGATTCAAATGAAAGCAATGATTCTTAGAATGAGGTCATTAAGAATGAAGTAGAAGGTAGTAAAATTTGTCCTCCAATTTCTAGGAAAGTCTTCTAGCTTTCCAATGAGTGGAAGAATCTTGTGAAGCTAAGGAAAACATTATTTTCCTACTCAATTTTTGGGGTCTCATGGTCTTAGGCCAAATACTTCTACACTTGGTCATATCACAACCCAAATGTTCTTTATTTGTGAAGACAAGAAGTTTAAAGAATTTTTGTTTTGTCATTTTTCTAAGTTTGCTTGGGGATGGATTTCTAAGTTTTGTAATGAGTTGCTAGTTATAAATATATATAGATAATTTTCTAAGTTCAAAAGGTTGAAATTGAGGGGTGTCACTTCACCAACTACTTGAGTACTAGGGAGAATGCCTTACACCATGGACATGGAATCCCATGCTCCCTATTTTCCCTCCAGAATTTATTCCAAGCTATCTTGACCCTTGAAAGGAAGGCCCTTCCATCGAAGTTTATAGGTTCTTTAAGGAAGGGGAACATGCATAAGAACAAAACAATTTCCCTCTTGTGCTTCATTGACATAATGACAAGTATTATTAACTAGATCTTGCCATTTCTAAAGTCAATACCCTGAGCCAAAAAAGAGAACAATAAAGAAAAACACATTATACCAAAGTTAGCACCTAATTCTAATGATGGTTGGTGTTTGGCCTCTAAGGATCACAATGACCCTTCTCCCAATGTAAGAATAATTCCTATTACATTGGGGAATTGATATTTTTACGCCCTAGGCGTTCTCTCGACTTTTTGTCGTTTCCATAGCCATTTGCAACGGTACACGTGTTTTGTTAATCTGCCACATGTGCTTGGCGTCCACCACATCAATGACGATTCCTGCTTCACCCATATGCTACTGCACGATATCCATCTCTCTCCCTCGCCTGGCCTTCGCCCAGGATTACTATATCCAGCTCTCTCTCTCGCTTGGCCTTCGCCCAAGATTACTATAAATATGTCTATGGGATGCGGTTCACTTCTCAGAGCGCTCAAGCCATTGAATATAATATATTGGAAGAGAATTGATTCCATATTAGCATTATCCATTACCTTTGATCATCGATCTAGAGAAACTGCAATTAGAAGAAGTGTAGAGTCTGTTGCAATAGCCAACGACTTTAATGGGATGTTCATAATGATCTCCTCATATCTCCTGTTGATCTCTATGCGGGCTGCGTATGCTCAGAATTGTGGGTGTTCCAGTGAACTGTGCTGCAACAAATATGGTTTATGTGGCTCTGGAAACGATTACTGTGGAGATGGTTGCAAAGAAGGGCCATGTTCCAACAGCGGCAGTGGAAGCAACTCCAACAATGGTGTTGCATCGGTCATAAGTAGCAGACATCGGGTGCGCTAGAAAGAGTTTCTACACATACGACGACTTCATCAGTGTTGCCAATGCCTATTCTGGTACCACTGGATCTTCCGACGTTGCAAAATGTCTTGGGTGTTTAAGAAAGCAATAGTGTTTTATATACAGATTTTGTTAATCCAATGAACTTCTAATTTTTTTGTTGCACTACTTGAAAAGACAGAAGAAGAATGAGAAGAGGAAGCTGAGAATTTGTTTCGTGGGCTGGTGGGGTATGCGTTTAATCGCATTACGTTGGGATTGAATTTTTGTGTATCCATGGGCTATTTTGAAAGGGGCGTTGAGGTGGGTGGGTGGGTAGCCTGAGCTTTGGACTGAAGTGGGCGTTGATTTCTTTAGTACATTAGGTCGCAGATTCTGGTTTTGGGATTGGATTACAAAGTGGGTGGCCTTATTTTGTTATGTTTTAAGCCTTTTGAGGAGTATTTGGTGATGCATATTGCTTATCTGGTTTGGTGGAGATTCTGCAGCTACTCTTCTATGATTGTGGAGGTGGCCTAAGAGGACTGGGATTGCATTCTTGTTTGTACACGGAGGTGGCCTAAGAGGAGTGGGTTTGCATTCTTGTTTGTACATGGGCATTCTATTTTATGGAAGGAGATCCCTCCGAGGGATTTTTAGGAACAGGGTCACCTTGTAGTATGTGGTCACCTGAGATATTCTCGCACCAGAGCCTACATTGTATTGTGTTCCATAGATTTCGGAAGCTTTGACAAGTGGGTACCTCAGTCAGAACTCAGGAGTTACAGCTAACTTCCAGTCTGAGCTAAGATTTGTGGAAATGGATTGTATGAAGCTGGGATCCAAGGTTGATGGCTTCCAACACCAAGGATAGGCCTGGTACAGTATTTTCTTCCCAAGTTTTATAGAAAATATGCCTTTGTAAATCAAAAGATTTTCGCTATCGTTAGAGACAATAGAAGATTTAATGCATTAATTGCTTTTCAAGTCAAAGATGTTTGTCCAATACACGGGTGTAGCATGAGATTGCTACTATTGATATTAAGTTCAAACCCCATGGCAAGAAAAAGCAGAATATGATACAGTTGCCTACAGTTCTTTTTTAGTAGCCGTCTTTATAATTGGTTATGTGGCCATCTAGAGTAAAAAATGTAATCTAAGCAAATAGATAGATGTTGTAGGTTGCCTCAATGGGGAAAGGTAGGAAAGGAGAGATATGATGCATTCAATTGATATCTATGAGACCAACTAGATGATGGGATAAATACAGTTTTCGTCTCATGTTACTGTTGCCTACAATTATTTTCTTTTGTGTTGTAGTGGTCTTTGGAATTGGTTATGTGGCCATTTACTGTCAAAATGTAATCTAAGCAAATAGATAAACACTATAGGATACCCAGTCTTACACACAAGATGGGGAAATGTAGGAAAGGAGAGATCTCATGCATTTGATCGATACCTATGAGACCAACTATATGATGGCATAAATGCAATCTTTATAATTGGTTCTTTGACATCTACTATAAAAAAATGTAATCTGAGCAAATAGTTAAATATTAAATATTGTAGGATGTGCAGTCTTGCACACAAGATGGGGAAGGGTAGGAAAGGAAAGATTTGAATGCATTTAATTGATATCTTTGAGATCAACTACCTGATGGCATAAATGCTAAAAATGTATACATGTGCACAACTAGCCTTCAAACCTTATAAACCAATTTATTCTAATGTGGATGGGAGAAGAGAGAAACAAGTTAACAACATCAGAAAATCTCACCGCAAGATGATCCCCTTCTTGTTGTCACCCTTACTTCAGTTACAGTTGTTGTTCCCCGATGTTTTGTCATTGACCTTGTTGCTTGTTGGAAACAATTGTGCCTTGCAGTGAACAGTTGATAATTATTGCCTTTAACCTGGCTGAAAATTTTGATGTTGATTCCCTTATGTGAACATATGCTATGCACTCCAACAAGTTAACACTCAGGACTCTCTTCATTGTTTTTGAATTACAAGCCTTGCAATGTCCTTCTCAATTACTTTGGCAGAGGCAGAGAGAATGAGAAGGAACATGGGACACCGATTATGGAAGATTCTTCCTCAATTGGTATTCGAAGATGCTACTTGCTCATGGTGACTAAATTCTAAGTGATGTAGAGGGCATTTTCAGGGGCAACGGTGCAAAATTATCTAGAAAATTTGTAGGGATCCACTAGCACTATGACTCAAAATCTCACACTGCAGAGCTGACTAAAGGGTACTATAACATTAGACAAAGTGATGGGTATCTTCCCATTGCTCGTCTATTTAAGAAACACAAAGTTGTTCTCAACTTCACCTTCTTTGAGATGAAATATTGGGAGCAACCACAACATGCATGATGCAATCTAGAGGGGTTTCTGAGGTAGGTTACAAAGGCTACCAGGAAAATAGGTGTGGCCCTTGTTGGAGAGAATGCATTGCAGAGGTTCGATGGAAGTGTGTATGCCCAAATCATACACAATTCAAACTTCAAGCTGCATGGTACTAAGGATAACAAGTCCCAGATGTGTTCTTTCACGTATCTGAGGATGAACAAGCAAATGTTTCAGAGCGAGAATTGGCATCACTTCATGTGGTTTGTTTTTAAGGAAACAAAGGGAAGACATGATGAAGAAGAAGCTTGGATGCCACAGCTTGGATGAAGCATAAGACACATGGAAAGAAATCAGATAATTTTTTTCTTTTAATCCACCATCCTCGTGTTAAGGTCGAGAACCCCTTTATGGAGTCAAAGGGGAGTCAAAATTTTTAGGCTGAAATGTGAACAACGTCGTTGAATTGTATTTTTTAAATCTAAAATCAATTAAAGATCATTTTGAATTTGATTGAATTATAAATATTTAAATTTTAATTTTTTTTATATCAATTAGAAAATTATATTATAGCGACAAAATTACATCACTGTACTGTTTCAAAACTTTTGGTTAAAAAACAGTGCCAAACTACGTATCAATTACAAAGCCTATCTATTTCTAGATGTTGTAAACTCTATAATATATGTCTAGCATTCTAACAATCATAAAAAAACATTATACTTAATAGAAAGCATGACAACTAGGATCTTCTAGATCTACATTCCATGGGATAGAGCCCTGCTTCACTATCTCCATGTCTTCAACAAGATGGTGTGCAATTTCCCCGAGTTGAATTCACTGACAGTGTTTGGTTGGAAGTCCCTGACTGATCTCTCTTGCTCAAATTTAGAAATATGTTTCTGAGAAAGTTACATTATGCTTCAAGGACAATGATTTGTTTCTTATGTTGAACAAGAGTCCCCATGATTGATGCAAACTGAGAGGTGGCCTAATGGTCGTTCTCATGGATTTTTGAGAGCTTCAATGGCTAAACTATAAGAGTTCACCATGCTATTCATGAGATGGCAATATATATTGGAGAGAAGGAGGAGAATTGTTTATCCAAGGCAAGCTAAAGGCTGCACAATTTTCCAACGATTCATAATGAGGATTCACAATGAGAATTCACAATGAGGTAGGATTCCTCTTAGCTAGCAACATTGATGTATTCGACAAGGCCCTTTACACCCTGGACCGTAGTAGATACGTCTCCAGTTCAAACCTAGCAACTTTGACTATGCTTATTCTGATAACATGTTGAGCAATAGTTTGGAGGATTTGCAAGTTGGGTTCATGAGGCTTAAGAATAAAGAGCCCGAGGTGGATATATACAACAAATATTTGGCAGCGTTTTCTGATTCCATTAATGGGAGTCGCCTGCCAGAAGAGTATGCCAACATCGAAAGAATTATAATAACAAAATACAAGATAATGGCAAGGGTTTGAAGCCCAATGCTGGGGAGATGGAGAGAAAAGCAGTGGTTATTAAGATACAACCAAAAAAGAATGTTGAGTAGGACTCAAGAATAATGCCCTTATCTCGGTTGACTGAAGGTAAAGATCGTCACAATAAAGTTCGCACAACAAAAGGACTTCTTGACAGAAGGGTTAGGTTGTCTGGTCCTACGACAATTCAATTATATGACCTACAAGACAGACTATGCCTAGAGAAACCCAGTATGGCTATGGACTGGTTAATTAAGGCAACCAAATCAGCTATATATGAGCTTACCATACAAGACACATAAATGGATTATGCTTATGCAAGTAACTTGGCTCAACTAACTTCCTCAAACTATTCCAATGTCAAGTATTGTGTTGGATCGCCCAAAGAGAGTGCAACTGTTGTTGTTGCATCTGGTCTCACGACGTTTAGAGTTGGGCTTGGCTCTCCAAAATCCCAAGGGATGCATTCTCATAATTCTATTAGTGGAAAGGCTATATCCACTACGAATCTGAAGGAATCAGACTTGGCAAGAAGCAACAACAACACCTTAGACGGTAGCATGAAGGGATTAATTGAACATACATCCAATTGTTCGATGTCAAAGTCAGCGACTTCTAGGAGAGAGGCAAGCTTAAAATCAAGGGAACGAGCAAGGAGGAAATCAGTCTCAGCTCAAAACCCTGTTGGATCTCCATCGACCATCCAACAATTGAACTCGATGAAGCCTTCTTTAACTAGTCTCCTTAAGAGCTGTTTTCTTTACCCTACGCTTCCATTGGAGTCCCATTACAACAAAGATGATAACCCATGTGGGACTCATACTTAGGTGTTGTCTGAGATAGGTAGTGTACAACAACTGTGGGGTTATAATAATATGCCATCTTACATAGATTTGTTATTTACTTAGGATTCTCATCTGCTTCAAAACATGCCTTATTATTCCACATCAACACTCCATTAGGCATTTTGGCATTTTGGTTCCACTTCATAGGAATATTGTTTTTAGTTCAACAAAAAAATCATCTAGAAATGTAATTTCACTTTAGTTCAAGTTTCATCCATAGTTTTTAGAAGACTTAAATCCTTGAAATTTCACTTTAGTACATGGTTTGGCTCAAAATTTTTCTTTGGTGATTCATAAAATTTCAACATAGGTAGTTGAAAAGGAGATGATTTCATGTCCTCTTTTAAAGCTCCAAAAATAAATGGGGTGAACCACGTTGAGATATTTAATTATTTTAATATATATGAAAAATATTTTGGTTTCCATAAAAAAACCTATGAACTATTTTAATTGGTTCATGTTTCACTATTCAATATTTCACCTCTACTCTTCAAAGCTTAGGTTCACTTTTTCCACTTTTTAATTACTACAAATATTGAGGAGACAAATATCTAGGATACCGAGTCAATAAGAGGCACCAAACCACACAGTGAGAATAAAAGAAGGAATGAAACCACGAGGCCTTGTCCTCTCACATCCCTCTTGGTTTCACTCTCACCTTATTGTTTAAGTGAAGTGCCACATTGAGCAACAACCACGATATATTCACATACTACAAGAAATCTACGAATCTAAATCGCTTTTCATGCACAATGAAACCCCTGATAGAGTTAAAAAACGAACCAAAGGGAAGAAAGTACTATTTGATATATACAACTAATCAAAGGATGGTGATGTTTTATGAAAGTTTTATGCTTTAAAATTGTCGTAAAGTTTAGTAGTTCAAAGCATTAGAGCATTACTATTGAATGTTTATAGGGAAGAAGAATGTGTTAAAAGCTTGTTGAATGTTTTTTGTTTGTTTAAGATGGGGGCAGCTCAATGTTTGGATATAACAAGAAGCACCTAGTTCCTATGAGTGCGAGGAACACCCTTTTTTTATTTTTGTGCAATGTGGCCTATCTATCTCATATGACCCCATAACCACTCACATTCACTTCGGTCTACCCTTATATTTATTGTTTAGATTCTAAGTTTCAAAAATGTCACAGTAAATTATTAAAGATAAATTATACTATTAATATCCACTTAAATTAATTTAACTTATAAAACATACATTAAACTTTTTTTAATAATAAAAAAAAAGAAACAAAACATCTTTACTCTCTTTTTTCAAATAAAAATTTACTCAAAATTATATTAGAGAAGAAAAAACACCGTCACTCTCATATACACGCAAAAACTATCAGCATTTAAAAAAGAAAAGAGAAAAACCATGTTATCAAATGACAACCCAATGTTTATTTGGTAGTAAATTTTACTTTGATCGATTCACGAGGCAATACAAACCTCATTAGTATAAACCCACCTTCATAATGGAGAAGGAAAAACATGTACCTTGCGCCAATCCCAACATCCGCGGTCGGTGAGATAAAGCCCATTTGTCAATGCATATTGTATCTCATCACTCACGATCCTCCAGGGAATCCCATAACCTGTAAGGATGTTGACTGGGTGCAATTGATGTGATATCGTGCATTAATTAGATTTTCTTTAAATTAGGTCAATCAATGAGTGAAGTTGACATCCTGGACATGGACTTTATTGCTTTCTGTTCTGAGTGCCTCTCCACAGTCAAATTGGTGTCAAACTGTGACAAGAAATCATAAATCTTATTATAAATGAACTCCACATTAAACATTTCCAAATCTGCTGTAGAAGTTTCCATGAATAAAGATGCGTTCTCACAGTGAAGAAGACGTCCAGATCCTCTGACGTCGGAAAATCTGCTGGAAAAGTAACTTGGGGATTTCCAATCTTGCTGTAAAAGCGAAAACTTGCATGTTATATGGTTGTAAGCATCTTGAGATCAATATGCAGTTTGTTGCAAAGTCTTTAAAACTGGGGTGGTTGATATATATACTATTGAATTGAATTGTCTTGGTATATAATATTTTGCAGCAAAAGCAATGATAGTCAAATAGTCAAGGAGCTAAGTTTGGTGGAATAACTTATATATTTCCATGGTACCGAAAACTTGTTTTATCCCTGTACAGTGTGACATGTTATATGACTGTAAATACCCTGTTATCAATATACAGTCTATTGCAGACTCTTTAAGATTACGACAAGTAGTATATATATTGTTAAATATGATAAGTAGTATATACATTGTTAAATATACTCGAATATATATACCAAAACAATCCTATGATATATATACCAACCACCACAGTGTTAAAAACTCTACAGCAACCTGCATATTCATATTGATCACGATAAGCATCCTATCCATAATCATAAGTACCATAATCATAAGTACCACAGCAGAGTGTATACATGACATTGGATGGATTTAAGGGCATTTTAGAATCTATATGGAACGGCCTCTCTACTCTCTACTGCTGCATTCATCATTCTGCGCACTGCCCTCACAATTATACAGCTTTGAATCAATCCATCATAATTGGACGCAACATTTTTTTAATGCCTGCTCAGTTCCCGGAGCTATTGACTCTAATATCCGTTCTGTACTTTATTCGAAGATAGGCTGTCGTTGACAAGATTTCGTTCGCTTTCTGCTCCCATCCTGGCAGATTCAGCGCCATGGCTTAACAGTACAGGAATCCATGGCCCGTAGGTAGTGAGCCCCTGTATACAAGTATATGCAAAATCTTAGTGATAAAATTGAATTGGCGGTTGAAAATTGAAATCATCAGAGTCAAAGGTTATTGTGTTCTTGTGAAAGTATTCGAATAGCTTCTTCCTGAATATTTTAGATATTTTAAACGTTCTAATTTTTTTGTTTTTGTATATTCGTTTTTTCTGCTAGTTTTATTCAAAATTCGGTAATATAGGATAATAGATAGAATTGTAGATTTTAGTATTATGGGATAGCACAATTAGTGAGACCTCCTCACACTCCAGAATTCAAGCCGTATATTCTTGAGATTAAGGTTTAGCATTTTTACCATCCACAAAAAGTGGGGAAGTATTGGTGAGTTTTCCATACCTATTTTTCATGAAAAAATATAGAATTGTAGATTTTACTAATTTAGATTATATTAAAAATGTACTAAAATTTTTTAGAAGCATTGAATAAAAAATAACAATGTAAAATTAAAATTTAGTTAATAATTAATTTGTAAGAAGTAAAATTCCAATAATAATGATAAACAAAATAAAAAACTTAAAACTCTTATTATACCTGCCGATAGGCATGGTATATAGCTTTGAGTTAGGCTTGACTTTCTATTAATTCATGGTTGACCATAAAATATACACCCCTTTTGTAGTGTCCCCAAGGCCGAGCCCCATTGTAAACCATGTTTTGAAAGGAATTGTAATTATGTTTTATAGGCTGGTGAGTCAAGTTTTGTATAAGCTGGTAGGCTTATGTGTTGTTAGGACAGGAAGCCTAAGTGTTGGAGGCCAGGAGCCTGCTGATGTATTTGTATATATATATGCAGAATGATTAATAAAATATAAACACCACCAGGTGCAGATCGACCACGATGAATGAGTGAAGGGGGACCGAGCGTCCACAGAATGGGTAAGGAATTAGGGGCTGGAAGGTGGAAAAGGGGCTAAGTGATGAGCCTAGGGGGCTTAAGCCTTGGAAATAATATTTTAATATTATTCCAAAAGAGAAGTGCATTATATGTTTTAACCTAAGTCCTTTTTGAAAGGACATGTGATTTCCAAATGGTGGGAAGCACGCACGTTACTGGAACGCACACAGTCGCATGGGTGACGAGAGTCAACCCTGACCATGCAATAAAAGCCGCGATGAGCCGTGTTGGGGGTTCTCTTCCCCATTACGACTCACGGACTGCCAGGAGGAACGGATCTGACCCCTGCAGAAACACCCTCGTACATCTTATGAACTGTCTGAACCTGCGATGACCCTTGCGTGGATTGTATGTCACGTATTCCCGACACCAAACGGTGAGTCTATCCTGGGTAAGGGGGGGAGTCCGCCAGAAGGGAAGTCGGGGGGGAGTAGTTCCCTGCGGAAATTATTTTCTGAAGGAATTCTGGAAATCAACACCGTGAGACCCAGTTGCCATTGTTGAGCTTGTTTCGAGAGGTCC
>JASDQU010012041.1:64117-75356 GCA_032191745.1 Picea mariana
TTAGAACCTAATCATTTTGTGTGGTATCGATGGATTTATTCTCGCAAATCACTTGTCACTTAGACACTTTTCATGAAAGAAATGATATCACACTACGAGGATACAAGGAGCAATACCTTCTTCATCCAATTGATAAATCTCAAGAAAACGGGTTCAATTGTGGAGCAAATTGAGAGCTTCCAAAGATTGAACATAAAGGTAACTGATATTCCAGATGAGAAATTGATTGATGTCTTCAAAGGAAATTTTAAAGGATAACGTTCAACATGAGGTTTGCCTTTGGGAATCCAAATTATTGGAGAATGTGTTTAGGGTAGTGAAAAATTTTGAAAGTAAAAATCCAGTTATGACTACTAGAAGGACCACCCCTAACATCTATCGAGAGAATAATGTTCCTTCTTCTAAACCACCTCAACCTACAAGGTTGACACCTCAAAAATTGGAGGAAAGAAGAGACATTTTTTTATTCTTTAATTGTGACAACAAGTATAGTAAGGGACATAAGTGTGGTGAGAAGAAATTAATCTACATAGATTGTGAAGAGGAAGAAGAAAAAGAACAAGAACCATCTCAAGATGAAGGTGTAGAAGAGATTTCTTCTGAATCTATGACTCCCACCATATCATTTCATGCATTGGATGGAATTAGCACTCCTCAAACTCTTAAGATCGAAGGATATATCAAAACGAAAAAGGTAACAGTGCTAATTGATTATAGTAGTACTCATAATTTCCTTCATTGTAAATTAGCCAAAGCTCTCAATTCATTTATATATCCAATGCCAAAGTTTCAAGATATGATTGCAAATGGAGGAACTATAAATTTCTTAGGAAAATGCCATAAGATCAATATTACTATGGGGGAATATGTAATGAATGGTCCAATGATTGGTATACCCATGGGTGGTGTTGATGTCATATTAGGGGTCCAATGGTTACAATCATTGGGAACAATGGATTTTAATTTTCAAGAACTTTTCATGAAATTTTCATTAGAAGGAAAAGGAATTTGAGCTAAGGGGTATCAGAGGGAAACCTAGTAAGGTGTTAATATCTAATGGCATAAACTAATTATTGAGAAAGGGGCATCATGGTGTAATTGTACAACTATCCTTACTAGATGTTCAAACATCTAAGTCATTTGTTCCCATAGATCTACAAGGGATCATTGATAAGCATTCCAAAGTATTTGAATATATTCCCAAAGGTCTTCCACCCACTCATGATCATGATCATGATATTCACTTAATTCCTAGGAGTGTTCCTCACATTAGGCCTTACATAAACCTTTATGCCCAGAAGAGTGAAATTGAGTGTATGGTTAAAGAAATGTTAGAGGATGGAATTATTAGACCTAACCAAAGTTCTTACTCTACACCGGTGGTAATTGTACTCAAGAAAGATTGCTCATACTGTATGTGTCCAGATTATAGAGAGCTCAAAAAGATCACCATTAAAGATAAGTTTCCCATTCCTGTCATTGACGAATTGTTAGATGAACTACATGGAACAATCTACTTCACAAAATTGGATCTTTGTTTAGGGTATCATCATATTATAATGAAGGAAGAAGATATCCCAAAAATAGCATTCATAAATCATGAAGGCCATTATGAATTGTTGGTCATGCCTTTTGGACTTACGAATGCACCTTCCACATTCCTAATGTTGATGAATTCCATTTTCAATCCCTTCCTTTGAAAATTTGTGTTAGTATTTTTTGATGATAAACTAATTTATAGAAAGTCTTGGGAAGATCATGTTCAACATGTTGACATGGTGCTAAAACTACTAAATGAACAACATCTATATTCCAAACCATCAAAATGTTTCTTTGGGGTGAAGGAGGTAGAGTATTTGGGTCATATTATATCTCATGAAGGTGTCAAGGCATACTATAACAAGATTAAATCCATGATGGATTGGCCAGTTACAAAACCATTGAAAAATCTTAGAGGATGTTTGGGTTTGACAGGTTACTACCACAAGTTTGTTCAGAACTATATAATATTAGCAACACCTTTAACTGCATTAAATAAGAAGGATGCATTTTCATGGACTCTAGAGGCAACTCAAGCTTTTGAATAGCTTAAAGAGGCAATGTGAAAAGCTCTTGTCTCTTGTGCACTCTCTCTTATGCACACTTTTGTGCACTCTCTTCCTTTCAAAGCCAATACAATTTCTACCACATTCATGGAGATAGTTCAAAAGCTACGTGGAATCCCAAAGATTATTGTAAGTGACATAGATCACATATTCACTAGATATTTTTGGACACAATTATTTTCTTGTTTGGGTAATCAATTGGCTCATAGATCATCTGATCATCCTRAGCAATATGATGGATAAACTGAGATAGTGAACAAATGTCTRGAAGGCTACCTTCATTTATGTTAGCCTCTTTCTCATATACAATCATTAAGTCTTAATATACCACCTTTGTATATTTTACATGCTAGGATGTAGTTGTTATCCTAAGTGTGTTTCTAGATTCCTATATGTCCTCCTCCTACCTTATCTCCYGATGAGGTGTCAATGTGAGAAAAATTGAGGTGGTTTMATTATTGTATTATATATTTGTATCATTAAGATGAATACAATGTTGAGAATTATGGCTTGAGGCCTTTTCCAYCAATCTTCTTGTCTTAATATCCTTATGCTCTATTTATTTAATTGGTATCAGAGCATCTTATAGTTCTTAAAGGCATGTTAGTCTTGAGTTCCATGGTAGTCTTCCATGAGAGATGAGGTGCATCAAATGATATTGATATGGGCATCTAGTAAAAAAGAGAAGCAACTAGAGTTGGAGAGATTTGGTGTTCGAGTGACCACTCTTCTACATTCATGCAATCTGGTATGGCCAAATGAATGTGGAACCAAGTGAAGGGAGCATATACATCAAAATGAATTCTTATGAGTATATGTATGTACATAATTATGAAGTAATGAAAAGGAAAGTATTTGCCTCATCTGTGAAAATGATCTTATGCTTAAATGTTTCAAATACATAGAAGTTCGAAGGTCAGTTTAATTCTGTACATGTGTGATAAAGAAACAAAGTAATTGTGTATGTGCATTTCTCAGGGGATTATGTAACAAAAATTCCAGTATTTAGTAGCAACATGAATATGAAATTCATGTGAAAAGGATTTAAAACTCATTGGAAGAATCSAATGGTAGATTCGATTTAAGGGTGTGCTGATGGCATTAACGCCAAACCAATGTTTTGTATTGTGTTATTAAAGGATGGATTTGATGTGGAAAATCGAGTTCTTTTGCATTATGTTTCTAGCTGCAGGATGCGTTGGCAATGGGTAATAAATCTCAGCAAAARATTGTAACCAAGATATGGTCAAATCGTAATGAGGAATCACCATCAATTTGAGAACTTGATATATTAGATTCTATCTGAATATCCTTGAATTGTTGAATAAGTATAGCATGCACCCCGCCATATAGATAGTAATACGCCCAGCYAGGAATTGAGTATGAGTGATGGGRTGGCAATCTGAAAATAATGTTGGATTGAGATATCGATTTGTGTTGAAATCAAATCATAGTAATACCATAATTGTGTATGGAAGATGTGATCCTGTAGAAGGGTTTGAATGTATTTATGAAAATTGGAATTAGTGTGTTTTTGGTATCAATTCAGTTTTTCTGTGTTGAATGTTATTGGATTGAATCTCGTTGGGATGTTTGAAGGAATCGAATTGTGGAAAGGTTATCTGAAAGTCTATGTTGAAAGAAAAGTGGTCAAAGACTAAATATTGGCATTTCTTACCAGTTCTTATGAGAGTTGAATTCAAGGCATTGGTATGCAAAGGCGTTGAAGGAAGGAGCATCAATCTACATAATCATCTTTGGAATCCTTCACTGGGAGAGACGCACTTATAGATCCTTTCATTTGAAACAAAATCTAGAGATTAGAGCATGGGAACAATAATTCCAGACTGTAAACAATATTCCAGTGGATCGTAGAGCATCAATGAATTTCATTTTATACATCGGTTCTCTTGGGAATCAAACTTAGGGCATTGATTTTCTTGGTAGTAAACCCTGATTCTTTTCCACGAACTGCTCAACAGATTCTTCAACGATCTTCTCGAAATAATTTTTAAATATCCTCAAAATCTCCTAAAATATCTGCTCCGCGATTTTCTCATCCAAAATACACAACAATATTCTCAACAAATGTACCTCATGCCCTCCATTTAGCATGATGATGGTGGCAAAGTCTCAATGACCTCCAGTGTATTCAAATTCTTGGTTGAACTGCTATCGATGCTAAAGGAAACAGATCTTCCCAAATTAGCACCACAATGACATGCCAGCTCTATCCATCCATATCTATTAACGAAACTACAGTCAATCCTTTGTAAAAATGAGATAGACCCCACACACTTGCCTAAAACAGAGATGCGTTTGTTGGAAGTGAATATATTCAGACTTGTAATGTTGCCATTCTTATTAGTTGCATTTGATTGACTTTATAGTGCAAGAGTTTGATAAAGTAATATCGAGTCCTTTGGAGGATCTATTAGGATTGATGTATTTAAAAAAAAAATTGGTGTCTTCTTTAGTTTAGAGGGAACACAAGTTTACTTGAAGGTTTGACAATTAGATGTGATGACAAATATTGTAATTGAAAAGTTAATTTCTATTAGGTATAAGAGCTCATTGTAGTAAGAATAATAAAAGTTAATTTTTTGTGGTGTTGAAGTGTCCTAGATCCACCTGAAATTGAATAAGGGGATCTTACGTACACATTGTGTAGTTGGTTGGTGGCTATTTTTTTAATGCTTGGATGTTTAATGTCTAGTTTTGACATAAACATAATTGTAACGCATTACACACAAAGTACACAACAAGTCAAGGAAATGTAAGATCGCATAATTAAAGCACAATCAAGCACATATGATTGAACATTTACAAACAATCAAATCATATCAGTCAAGACAATAAAATCAAATTAATCAAAGGAGAAATTCAAATCGTTGTAGCAATGGACACATCAAGAACCTAATATTCAAGGACTTAAAATGTCATCAAAGAAGTCAACTTTGAATATCACTTCAACTTTAAGATCAACTACAAGTAATGTACTTGCAATAGTTCTTTTTGTAAGTATCCAAATTAAATTGAGTTGAATTGTATTTATTGGGTGCATTCTCGATTGAATCTGACACCCTCTATTTTTTTGAGTCAAAATTCCAATTGTGCCTGTCAATCAAATCATTGTAAACATAAAGTATCTGGGATGAATTTTCGGTGGTAACCAACATCCTCAACTTCCTGGAAGCAAGTTCAAGTGAGTGAGTACAAGCAAGCCAGAAGAGAAAGTGAACGAGAGGTTCAAGCGAGCATGTTCAAATGGAGCAAAATCTAGAATTATTAGAGTTTATGAACACTCTAATAAACACCACTGAATACAACACAATGATATTGAACAAAAAAACTCTTCAATCAGTGACAACTTGTTTTCAAGTGATGCAAGCTAAAGTTAGAGTTCTTGAAGGACAATCCCATCTATTGAATGATAAGCTGATAAATCTAAGAAATCAACAGCCAATGAAGTCTTCTGAACTAGTTTTTGTTCAGAACAACCCTATCTATGGTGATAATGATGATCAACAATCAGTGAAGGATAACATCAACAAGCCATCTTCAGAAGTAACTTCCAATGAAGATGAATTGCAAGCAGAAGATGCCAAAGCACAGAGTGATACAACAAGTATAAGTGAAAGTAAATTTGAAGCACGTCATCAAGTACAAAATGATATTTCCAAGAGGATCATCAGACCTTGGGAATAATTACACTTCAATAGGAATCGACATGGCTTAGGAAATGAAAATCAAAATATTTTTCATATTCCTAGATTCCTATATGTTGTCTTCCTACCTTATCTCCTGATGAGGTGTCGATGTGAGAACAATTGAGGTGGTTTCATTATTGTATTATATATTTGTATCATTAAGATGAATACAATGTTGAGAATTATGGGTTCAGGCCTTTTCCGCCAATATTCTTGTCCTAATATTCTTATGCTCAATTTCTTCAGTTTCTTTAAGCAAACACAATAGTTCAAGTGGTTACCCTTGGAAGAATGGTGGTATAACACTTCCTTTCATAATGAAACAAAAGGACACCATTTATGGTGCTATATGGATATCACCCATTGTTCATCACTTCTTCTCTAAAATAAAAATATAAGGTTAAAGCAGTGGAAGATCACATCGAGAATCAACAACAAGTTCTCTAACTCTTAAAGGACAACCTAACCATGGCACATAATCACATGAAACAAAAAGCAAATCAACATAGAAGTGAAATAAGTTTTGAAGTAGGGGATTGGGTATTTTTAAGACGACAACCATACAAACAAATGTCCCTCAATAAAGCTAAGAAGGATAATAAATTATCACCGAAGTACTATGGCCCTTATAAGGTGTTGCAAAAGATTGGTACTATGGAATACAAACTGGAGTTGCCTGCATCTTTGTGAGTACACCCAGTTTCCATGTTTGATGCTTAAAGAAGGTTATAGGTGACAAGATCCCAGTTCAAGCTATATTTCCAGAACTTGGCGAGGAAGGAAAAATCATATTGGAGCCTGAAGCTATCACTGACACAATAATTCACTAGCTAAGGAATAGATCAATTTCATAGTGTCTCATTAAGTGGAAGAAACTACCTGCTTAAGATTCCACCTAGGAAGATGAGTCTTTTATACAAAATCATATAGAACTAATCAAGTGTTTAGGAAAACACTCGTCTAAAGGGGAGATGCATGTTAAGCCCTAAATCATGGCACATTACCCCTTAATTGGTGCATATTACATTAGTATTGTTATTTTATTTATGTCGGCTTGGGTCCATTAGTTGTAATTGTAGCTCCTGGTCTCCTATATATACCAAGGAGGAATTTTCATTTGGACTCATCTTGTATTGTTGAATTCATGTGATGTATAAGGAGGTTTCCTCCTCGAAGAGGCTTGTTATCTGAATTTATTTCTTTGTCAAGGCATGGAGAACTTATTATGAGGTTTTATGCTATTTTGATATTTGCTTCTTAAAAAGACTACTGTGTAAGCCATGGGAAACCACTCCATTATGAAATGGGTGCTAGTTTCCTCACTATACAGTTTGCATATCATAGTATTCAGTATCTTGTAGGGGCTCTTAAGGTATAATATTGAGACATACCGTTCCCCCCTTTTCACTTGACATTCTTCATCGTAGAACCAATCTTTCATTAAGGTTTCAAAGTCTTCATGTTCAACCCTAAATTGGTATAAGAACGACTCATCCAAGGATATTGTAGGTTCCAGGGTTTGATATCTAGCTCGTATGTATTTTTCTTTTAGTGATGTGATCGGGAGACCTGAAGCATTGACTATTAGTCCTGTATCTTTCTATAGAT
Organism: Picea mariana; assembly: GCA_032191745.1. NCBI lineage: Eukaryota > Viridiplantae > Streptophyta > Pinopsida > Pinales > Pinaceae > Picea > Picea mariana. The sequence continues at coordinate 71,541 of JASDQU010012041.1, forward strand.
ATGAAAAACACCATCTAGCTGCATCATTATAAGGAAACAACTCTGGGTAAGCAACTATTGTATGAATGTTGATTTTTCGGATATTCCTGTACGCGTCGATGTATGGGTCATCAGACATGAACCTTTGATTTTGGAACATATCTAGAATCTCATCATATCTAAGTTAGTTCTTCATTCCATCATGGTTGTCTATGTCAGTGATATTGAACGACTCAAGGATTGAAGATGGAATAAGTGTTCCAGAAGTTTGGAGTTTTCCCTTCTTAGTCAACATCCAAGACATTTCGTCACCTACGCAAATAGACAAGTCAATAGTTAATGGGGTCATTTCATAGAAAGAAATGCCAATATTCAAACGATGTGCAAAATACTCACTCAAAAACAAAGAACAATAAGTGATTAGACTGAGAGAGCATAAATTCGTGGACATAGAGTTTATCTTACTTAGCGAGCGAGTGGAAAAACCTAGAGTCTTGATGTTGCATAAAAAATTCAAAAATTCCCTCCAAACGTTAGCGTAATCAATGAATGAGGTGCGATACATCTTAGACCAGTTTAGGGTAGTAAACAATAGATTAAATACATTCGTGGGTGTTAGGAAGTTATATTCGTTGAGGAGAAGGAAAATTGAAAAGGAGGGGTTGTTGAATAACTATCGTCGTTGGAAATTGATATCGATGAGAGATGTCAATACGAAAATGGGGCAACCTTCGATGATGATAATTTGTAATTGGACTATTTAACTTTAATAACGATGATTAAGTTTGAACGATGACCCCTCTAACATTCATTGATATGACTGTTGGGAGACAACCTTTTATTTAATGGTGTTGATGAGACATTGAGTTAAAGATGGGGGAAAGATACTGGAAAAGTGGAGATCGATGGTGCTGAGGTAGTCAGTGATGACCAGGTTCATCTAATCCATAGGATGAGTTGATGTGTGGTCATTAGAAATCCAGGATAATTTCATCATCGAATAAAGGTAGAGGTGAGGAGGTAAATGGTTTATGAAACTTTCGATGATGACAAGATTTTGTCGAGAAGGGTTATCCGATACTATCCTGCCACATGGAGGTGAGAGGTTGGTATTATGTACAGACTAAGGTGTGGGACCAAAGTGAAAAATAAAATTGACTTCAAGTGAAGGTCCGGTTTGGAAATGCAAGTGTGATTGTGACATGGAAAGAGAAAAGGGTGTGTCATCGTCGATGAACATAGATAAGATCACAAGGGTAATGTTTGGGTAGCTGTAAATTCCCGATGACGATGTTATGAGGCGTTGTCTTTGGAGAAATGTAGGGATGGAGAAATATGTAACATTTGGTAAGGTCGCAACGATGAAATAGGTAAGGAGAGTTTTTCTATTCGAACAAAGGCATCCATGTGTGAAAGGGGGGTTTATTCTATAGGTGCATGACCAACCAGGTACGTCAAAGAGTAGTGCCATCTAGAGACAAAAAAAGTAGTGTGTGCTCCCACCAAAACTAATAGTTTGGGTGGGGTTGTTTTTCACAACAAATGGTGACATACTAGGAAGAACCAAGTATCTATGAGCTTAAGAGAAAATGACTTAAATCAATTCAAAGGGGGTTTTACATTTAGATAAGTCATGAAATATAAAGTTTGAGAACCCCAAATTAATAATCATGAGGAAAAGTCTGAAGAAAATCATGTTACCCATGATCTTCCGCATAATTATAGTGAGTATTAATGGGAGCTTACTTCATGCATCCATAATGAAACATGGGAGTAATGCCATATAGGAATGATTACCGATTGTTATAGACTAAAGTGTTTTTCTCATCACTTTTTCTCAGCATTGCTTCACTGCCAACGAGTGTCCATAGCCCTGACAAAGATGACTTGGTATCATATAAGCATGGCCCCACTAGCAACAAGCGTCCATAGCCCCGACGAGTTTACTTGTACTTCCCATGCTTTTAGTTGTGTTTCCATCTTCCTTATGATTATGCTTTTCTGCCTTCACTTTGTTTTTAGATATAGAATTTATATATTTCTTTTGAAAAATAGGTGAAGGCAGATAGGCAGCAGAGTGATACTAGATTTATTTTTTTATGATAGTCTGAGTCAGTATTTCATTCTTGAGGTTTCATAGACTTGAGTCACAGGTGAATCAGGATTAGGACAATCATGGCCAGTATCACAAGATTTATGAATAAGACAAGAATTTAGGACATTTCAAAGGACTTGAGTGGGGCATAGGCACGTCATGAGAGTGGTCACACATAGTGGAGATACCCTATATAAACCACTAAAAGGAATTTAATTTGTAGGTCATAAGGTTTCTCTTGGCATAGGTGAACCAATTCATCTTTTTTATACCACCATCACTTATCAAGATAAATGTTGATCTGAAGGAAAATCAATTACTTCAGAATGTAAAGGCATCAAAGAAAAGACATTTACATGAGTCAAACAATCTTGAGATCTAGTTTCTCAGGAAAAGGTTGGTTCATAGCAGTGAACATTAAATTATTCTAAATGGAAAAGTGAAAAATAAGAAGAAAAATGAAACAAAATCTTGGGAAAAAGAAAAATGGGAGAAGAAGGAAAGATGATTGGAGTGGAAATAACATAACCCAAGAAAAAAAAACAAAGAAAATCTTACTATGTACAAGGATAAATCACCATCGATGATTAGGAGAAGTATTTTTTGAGGATTTTTCCATTGATAGGGACCTCCTCCTCATCTCCCTACAATGTTCTAAGTCTAAACATTTCATGACCTATTTTTTGGTGAATTAGGTATGGTCCTAACCACAATTTCTGGAATTTGGTGTGCTTCCTCTTTAGTTCATTAGCTTTGTCCCATTTGAGAACAAGGTCTCCCTCCTCAAAATATTAATTACCCACAACTAACTTGTTAAACCATTTTTTTTATTATTTCTTGATGGTGTGTTAGGTTCATATTATCTTTTTCCCTTTCTTCTTCCAATTTTAACAACATGTTTAATCTCTCCTACATTACTGGGAAAACCTTGTCTTGGTTAGATTGGGCCAGTTGCAAGGAGGGTAGGAAGGTATGGGTGGGCATATTGGCTTCTTGTCCATAGACCAGGAAGAAAGGGTAGTTATCAATAGATGATTTGGGAGTCTCTCTATCATCCCATAGTGCATTAGGAAGGGCGAGGTGACAATTTCTTTGATGATCATTGATATTTTTCTTGAGAATTTTAATGATGTTCTTATCAGTTGATTATGCCAAACAATTCCCTTATGGGCAATAATTCGATGAATACTTAACCTTGATATTCCGTTCCAGATAAAATTTAGTTAATTTCAGAGAAGAAAAATATTTGGCATTATCAAAGACTAATGATTTAGGAATTCCAAATATGGTGATAATATGAGATTCAAGGAACAAAGTCACCTAGTTAGCATTGATAGTATTCAAGGAAATTGCTTCGCTCCACCTAGTGAAATATGCAATAGTGGAAAAAATGTATTTGTGCAGCTGGGAAGAGTTAGGATTGATTTCTCTGATTATATCAAGTCCCCAATGTTGAAAGGGGCATTTGATGATCACAGGTTGTAGGGGAAAGGAAACATTTTTTTCTTTTCCGGCTGACATTTGGCACCACTAGCATTTCCTTGCATTTTTGTGTGAATCCTTGAATAACGTAGGCCAGTAATAGCCATACCTGAGGATTTTTTGATCAGTAGTGTCTCCTTCGTAATGTACACTAGCCGGTCCATCGTGAAGTTTGGATAATACCTTTTCTGCATCCCTTGTTTAAGACATCTCAGAAAAACACCATCATATTTTTTTCTACATAGAATTCCTTGGATGAG
>JASDQU010012042.1:11811-22321 GCA_032191745.1 Picea mariana
AAAAATTTTTGAAACGTTTAGCCAATGGAAAAGATTTATTTCATGGATAAGATCATTAATCATGTTTATATGTTTCTTATGCAGGTAAATAGTCACAAACATGGTGCTTGAGTGGCAAGAACGAGAACACGAGGAGGATAACACAAATTCCGAGAATCACCCTCCTACCATCGCTTCCTTAAGAGATTGTGGTCTCTTAAAATACTTCTGTATCCCAGGCATGAGAGCCCAAGTCCGATTGTTGGAGTATCTAGTCCGAATGTGGGATCCGGACTAGCAAGTTTTCATTGTGGGAGCTCATACATTAACCATTGACATCGAGGACAAATATTTATTGACCGGATTATCCAGGCATGGGTCCTATGTCAGTCTGACTGGCAACAGAGAAGGCGGATTAACAATGAGTGAATATTGCAACCAATACTGTGTACCTGAGGCTGAAAGAAAGAAAGGGAAAGTGGCAATCTGGGGAGTAACTGACTTGACTCTCTGCACTATTCTCTTTACGATTGCTCGGATGGTCGAAAGTGCTGCTCCCCATATGGCATTGCAGAGCTACTTCTAGTATGCCATCGAGTGTACTGAGCCCCGGGTATTTAACTGGGATGATGCAGTATTGCACAGTATCAAAAAACAAATAACTAAGTGCAGGCGGGGAGGTCTGAAACAGTTTGGATATGGATCTTTATTAGTGTCCTTCTTCCTAGAGAGGGTCCCTGTATTTCGTCTACAGGTTGAGTGGGACCTTTCGGGTCGTAGGGATCCGAGGATGTTACGATGGTGTCGGCTCATGGCCCGGGACGTGGCAGGACCCATCGTCAAATATGATGATATTTTCTTTGACTGGTTACAGAACCAGATGCTGATGGTCGATGACTACGCATATGCCGAGTTGGATTTCCGAGGAGATACGGATATAGCACTACCTGAGGATGCTCAGTGGGGAGACCTCGGTAAGAACTATACCAATTTTCTCTTTTTAAAATGTTTTTGAATTTTTATCATATTTAAATGTTTTTGTTTTATAGATTTACTAAAAACTAACACAAAATAATTGTTGATAACACAGACGTTGGACCGTATAGACCTCCTGGAACTTCTCCTCTCCAGCGACGAGGAGAAGCAGTAGCAGTATTACCACAGTATGCAGAAGATTATCAGATCTTGGAGCAGAATTTAGAGGGTCTTACAGCAGACATTCCAGATATGACTCTGGAAGAGGTTCCACGACGTGATCAGCGTCACACTGTAGGGGTTTCCATAGCTATGGGTCGACTGCTCCATAGAGTAGCTAGGGAAGTAGTGTGTTACCACGAACGTCATCCGTGACGTCACTTTGTAGAAGCCATGAGCTTCAATTTTTGAAATTTTGGTCTTCGGACAAACATTTTGTAAAAACAAACACTTTTGATCGTTATATATATACTGACGGCTTCTACCGGTTTACTTTACATTGTGTGAATTTAAATGTGTTTGATTTATAAATGGTTCAAATGTCTCTCCAATACATAATTAGCCAATGCATCTGTTAATGTATCAAGACACCTAGGAATATGCTGATATTCAATGTGATCAAAATATCGTTCCAAGAGGTGAATTCGCAAATACACTCATAATAAAGTAGGACTTCGAATAGAGTATACATTACCTAGCTGTAATACCGCAAGCTGCGAGTCAAGTCGCACAACCAAATGACAAATTTCGAGAGAGATAGCATCTACCAATAATTCAATAACGGCGCTATACTCTGTGATGTTGTTGGTTGCTCAACCAAGACATACACCTCATAAAGATATAAGCTCATTTGTTGGGGCATAGATTTCCCACGCAGCAGAAGCTAGGTTTCGAGTACTACGGCTAGCACCATCAGCGAAGCCAATATAAGGTAGCGAATACTCCGACATCTGGCAATCAAACACAACGTCACGTAAGGGCAGATACCAAATAACGTCAAAAGCAAACTAAAGTAACACACACAAAGTATGATACATAAAAATACAAGTACTTCTGCACAAATAACTTATGCATATTACTTCTTCAAGTACAACCCATTCCAGCATTCACTCAAAGGTATACCATCGTAATCAACCAGCTCATACGCTCCTTTTTCCAAAACATTGCGAACAATGTAAGGACCATGCCACATTGGTTCAAATTCCCAGCTCCTAAGACATCTTTATATTGTTCATACAGAAGAACAAGATCTCCTTCAGAGAAAACACGAGGCTTGACATGCTTGTCATACTGTGCCTTGACGTGTTTCTTCTGGGCTTCTATTACTAGAGTAGCGTCACGTTGAGTCTCGTCTAATCGCATCAGATACAATAGACGTTCCTCTTCAGCAGAAGTATTGGGTAAGAGTTTGACAACTAGCTTCAGAGAAGGTATCTCACATTCTATGGGCAGAATGTCTTCCATGCCATAGACTAATCGAAAGGGCGTAAACCCCGTAGCGGATTTAACAGATGTCCGATATGCCCACAATGCCAAAAGAAACATCGTGTGCCAGCTGTTTTTATGAATTCCTATCATCCGTCGAATCATAGTTATAAGAACCTTATTGATTGCTTCGACCTAGCCATTAGCTTGTGGATAATAGGGTGTTGAGGTATCATGATGAAGACCCAACTTTTCAGTAAGTTCAGACATCATGACATTCCTAAAATGACTATCGTGATCGGTAATGATATCTTGAGGGACACCAAAACGAGCTATGACATGGTTGAAAAGAAATAACACTGTAGTCTTTCCAGTATTATCGAATGTTGGCATCACCTCGGCCCACTTTTTAAAGTAATCAACAGCTACAATAATGTAACCATGCCCCCGGGATGAGTGAGGGTGACATGTCATGAAATCAATGCCCCATTTTGCAAAAGGACCAACTGAGACCACAGGATGAAGGGGAGAGAGCTGCGACCGTATTTTCTGATTGTAGGTTTGACAGGGATGGCACTTTTGAACAGCAATAATGCAGTCATTGAACAAGGAAGGCCAAAAATATCCTACACGTAAGAGCTTCTGGGCAGTAGCATACCCAGACATATGACCACCACATGCTCCAGAATGGAAGTCATTCAGAACTTTCTCGGCTTCGTCAAAAGTCAAACAACGTCAAAACACAGAGTCAATTCCTCGACGGTAAAGAGTGTCTCCAAGGATAATGTACTGATGAGCTTGATAACGGACACAACATCGTTTAGTACTAGACAAAGAAGGCCAGAAAGTCTGGGTTTGGAGATATAAAATGATATCTCCATACCAAATATCGTCAGTGATGATAAGGAAAAGTGATTCATCAGGTAATCAATCTACTGCTACATTTTCCGTGGCTGAGTGGGGAAAATCACATATTAACTCAGCAAAAACTAAGGATTTCTTCGACGTGGCGCGATCAAATTTCAAGTCGAACTCCTGGAAAATGACAATCCACTTGGAGTACTTGCCCCCTAGCAATTGACGTGTCAAAATATGTTGCATGGGGTTGTAATGTGAAATCATTGTAGTTTTCCTAGAGAGAATATAATGACGAAAAAGTTGAACCGCTTGAACAACARCCAAAGCTAGTTTTTCAACATGCTGGTACTTGATTTCAGTTGAAGTGAGACTCCGACTCAAGTAATAAATAACATGTTCATCGTGTGCATCATCCTCTTGAACGAGAASCATGCCGATAGTATACTCAGAAGCAGCTAAATAAAGAAAGTAATCCCGACTATAATCAAGAGGAAAAAGAAGTGGAGCTTTCATGAGGGACAACTTCAAAGCTTCAAACGCATTGTTGGCAGCAGTATCCCAGACAAACTTTGAACCTTTCTTCAGGAGCCRTGTAAAAMCACGAGTAATMTTGACGTAATTAGGGATGAAATGACGAAGAAAGTTTGCTTTCCCCTACAAACTTTGTAACTGGAACAGTGAAGAAGGAGGAGGGAGATTAAGAATCGCCTCAACCTTAATAGGATCTACCCGGATCCCTTGACGTGAAACAATGAAACCTAGAAGATGGTCGGAMTCTACGCAAAATACGCATTTATGAGGATTTAAATGAATGCAATAGAACCGAAAACGAACGAAAATTGCTCGGAGGTGAGTGGGGTGATCGACTCAGCGTAAAGAATGAGCTGGAAAATCGTCCAAATAAGGTTGAACGATATGCTTTATATCATGAAACGCATAATACATAGCACGTTGAAACGTCATGCCCGTGTTCTTAGGACCGAAGGGAAGTTTTCTATAGGTGAAGGTACCCCAAGGACAAATAAAATAAGTTTTATGTTCGTCATCAGGAGCGATGTTAACTTGATTATAGCCAGAAAATCCATCCATGAGAGAAAAGATTTCACTGCCGGCACAGTCATCGACAATCTGGTCGACGAAAGGGGTTGGAAAGTTGTCTTTTGGACAGGCTTTGTTAATATCCTGATAATCAACACAAACACGTATACTACTACCTCTCTTATCAATCGATACAGTGTTGGAAACCCATTATGTCAGAGCCACGGGACAAATACAGCTGGCTTTGAGAAGTTTTTCAACTTCGAGTTTGATAGCTACCACTTTACATGGATGAACCGAACGAAGGCACTACCGAACTCGTTTAGCTCCGGGGTATGTCTTGATCTCATTCATAACAATGGCAGGGTCGATACCTGGCATCTCTTCGTAACTCCGGGCAAAGATATCACGAAATTCTTTGAACAGAGCAGTATAAGTGACAATTTCATCCGGAGAACATGAAGCTCCAATGTGAACATTTTCAACTATCCCAGGTTTAACTGATATGTCAATCGGAATCGTGGGAGAAATATTATTGAGGTTCCCTTTGGCAAACACATCATGTGTAGATCCAGGAACGGTCGATATGACAACAATGGTCGACAGAGTCGAAATCCGTTGGTAATTCTCGAGAGTGTGTTGTTCCAGAAACAGTATGGAACGATGATGCCCATCGTCYCAAGGGGTKTCATCCATGACGGACATGATCATCTCGTCAGTAGGAAAGATGACATGGAAAGGATCGGGAGACAACTCATCAAGAGGGGGTGTAGAAAGGGTTGCCGATTGAATGGCTTGATAAGCAGACTCAACTGGACTTAACGGCATGACGTCGCCAAAACGAGTATGATCTCCTAGATCAGGGACTATCCAAGGGTCAAAAGACATCGGAAGCTCATGAGGTACAGTGGAGATCATATTAATAGAAGCAACAGATGGGCCTGGAATATCGGGTGGTGGTGGTATGGGGAAAGTACCCATTAATGAAGAGTCTTTTAAAAGACCGACTCCAACATTCTCGTAACTCGGTGGGGTTTTATCTGTAAATGGCACGTTGCTGGTACGAGTATCAGAATTAAAGAAGGCAAGTTGATCAACCGTAAAAACTTTTCCTTGATGAGGAAAACGGACTACACGAAAAAGTGTTGACACAACAGCGCACATAGAATCTATCCAGCTACAACCAAGAAGAAGATTATAATCTAGGGGAGCATCGAAAACTTCCACTTAAACTTGGACTGTCTTACCTTCTAGAGTGATAGGAAACAATGGAAGAACACCATAAGGCTTAAAAACCAGAGCCATTGAATTCTTTCAAAGTATTTTGTGATTCATTTAAAGGAGGAGAGCCAATGGCTTTCCAACAAGCAAAAGACATTACACAGGTAGAAGCACCCTCATCAATAACAGTCCGACAAATATTTTTGTCGGCGACAACGACTTGTATATGAAACGCAAGCTGAGGGGGTAACCTTGGAATATGATCTTCCAAGTTAAAGACTATCAAATTCACATCTGTTGGATCAATTCCACCTATAGCTTTCAACAGAGCCCTTCGTTGTGCAGGACAAGACTGAAGGACTTCCAGGGAAGACATTGCTGAAGGTGCTTGGGCCAGATCTTCGACAATGCTATAGTTATGGGCTGCACGAGCATGAGGATTGAAGGTCAATTTCATAATGACACCTTTCGAGGGTGGTCGTAGAACTGTACCAAGGATCGATATTTCGAGATGAAGAGGACCAGTCGTACGTGGATTCGGTGGAGAGGGCTGTACCAAAGCTGGAGGTAAATCGTCAACCTTCTCCTTAGATGGAGTATAGTCTTTGGCTCTAGTGGTAAGTGCAACGTTGTCTTTCTTAGAATCACCGGTACACATCAAAACATATGATGTCATAGAAGTAGATGGTTGGTCATGGATGACCAATGAAGCCTGTTGTTGAGACGGGAAGGGTTGAGACAAGACTGCCAGCGTAGATGGTTTCGGTGTTCCTTGGAGGAACTTAGTTACCTCGGCGCATCTCGACCAATCCTTCGTGTAGTGATAATCACGACAGATAAGGAAAGGGTAGCATGGTTTGGGCTTATCCCAATCTTCAACAGGAGGAGTTTTAGTTTTCTCATTTTGATTATTATTTTTTCTCTCTTTATTCTTTCCTCTCCCTTTCTTTGATTTATTTTTACCGGTCGGGGTAGATTGAACGACGTTCACCTCAGAAGTTTTACTGGCGGGAGTGGCAGGAGACGGAGCATTCTGAACATTAGAAGAGGTCGATTTAGGGGTCGTGTTTCAAACAGGATATGATTGGGCATTGGTAGTACCAATCACACCATCAGCTGCATGCAAGGCAACCAGAGTAGTTGAAGTGTTGGAAGTACCAGGATGAGCTAACTCAGGCAGTAGGTTGTAAAGTGTTCCCATTTGCAAATAAACGAGATCAAGATAATGAGCACGACTGATAGCCTACTCCTTTGTAACAACACCGCCCATAGCAATGTCTTTACCAATTTCGTTCACGAAAGATTTCGCAAACCATTCTGCCAGTAACTGATCAGGGAGTTCAAGTTTAATGAGACGTCATCTCCTTCGCCACTCATGAATATGATCTGATATATGAGTGCCTTTGGTTTGTTTGAACGAAGTCAAAATCTCAGTCCCAGTATCATAACGGATCGGTAATTGGTAATGTGTAAGAAAGGCCATAGCAAGGGTGTTGAAATCGGAAAAGAAACCTCATGGTAATTCAATATACCACTTCGCAGTGGCACCAGTAAGGGTTCGTTGAAAAAGATGGAGACGAATGGAGTCATCCATCAACGAATTGGACGAACACCATAAATGGAAAGTCATAACATGATTATTTGGGTCCTATCCTGCCTTTCCATCAAATTTCGGAATGTCTGATGGAAGCTTAGCTGGAATAACAGGCCATTGGGGAGAGTGACGAATAGGGTCATTTTGGAATCCTAGACAAATCTGGCAAATCCAAAGTAGCAAGAAAAGGCAACTGCCGATTCACTTGTGGGTACTGGTGACTTTGGCGTGGAAGCCCTGTCGACAAACCAGTAGGACTGTATGCAGTCTGCCCATAGAGGGAAGACCCTGGCTGATTCGGTGGTGGCTGGATAGGATAGTAACCCCAAGGATTATGACCTTGAGTTTGAGGAGGGACCTAAGGTTGAGTAGTTTGACCCGAACCCCAAATAGAATTAGTTATACCCGGATAAGGTTGGCCTACAGTAGGGACAGTTTGCTGCCCCCCAGCATTTTGAGGAAAGTTTCGTAGAAGCTGATTCCAATACTGGACCAATTCAGGAGGGATATTTTGTCCAAAAGGTGAGGTTGGTCCCCCTATGGTAGGTATAGTTCCACCCGGAATTTGTGTGCCAACCGTAGGTTGCGTAGTAACTATGTTGTGTCCGGGAAAAGGAAAAGGAACCATACCACCCTATCCACCAATGAGAATTTGTGGGTTTGGTGCAAAAGTTGGGATAGTGCCACTAGGATTAGGATTGCCAGAAGGAAAAGGTGGGAGTGTCGGAATAAAATGAGGAACATCATACCCAGGAAAAGGAGGAACACCAGGAGAACCAGCTGGGGTTTGCGGAGGTGTTGGATTAGGAGAATTCAACAAAGCATTCAAAGCATGGTAACCAGGTGGCAATGTCGGGATGATATCAGGTATTCTCTGGGTATTGATAGGAGAAAGAGTAGTTGCAGTAACCTTGGTTGGGACACTCGTAGTATTAGTGAGATGGGCCATCTCAGGAGGGAGAAAAAAATGATAAGTGGTAGTTTCTGGTGTAGTTTCTGTCTCAGAAACCACTGGAGGGTTGATTTCGTAGACTAGAGGTGACTCAGTACCAAAAAGGACTCAACGGAAATCACCTGACCAAAAAGGATCTTGGCCTACTACACCGTGATAAGGCCCAAGGGTTGATTCAGAAGATGTAACAACTGCTTCTTCAGAAGAATTTGATCGCACAAAAGGTCGTTCACCACGATGAATATGATAGTCTTCTCTAGTATTAGTGATTCGAAAATCCTCTAGAGAATCAGTAAGTTCTACCTGTGGTGTGGTGATAACTGGGACGTCACTTGTATCCACGTGTGGTGGAGTAATAACTGGGACTTCACTCTGGCGAGGAGAGCCCTCAGGTGTACTAGTCGGCAAGGGTTGAGAATCATTCAGATGTTCTGGAGATAAACCTTGCATCCTACGTGAACTTCTCAGGGGAGCAATTGTAAATGAATAACAAACTCTGCGAAGAAATTCCTATGGTCAACTTCAAGCAATAAACAACACGYGCTAGTAAATAAAATCTAAGAAGCAATCACCAAGCAAACAAGACCTTCTAATTTCGAAGCCACTAGTTGGTGATGAAATCCAACGTCGGAACAACGAGATGAGAAGGGGCGGGGCTAAGGTGGAAAATTTACGCTGACGACCTGCTTAACGGACTTACACCCTGGTGCAAGATCCCACACATAATCGTGGGTATACCCTCCAAGGAGCCCGAGTGAGTCTGGCCAACGTCAATTCTAGATACCGTGAAGACTTTCCCCTCCACAGTCACCTTGGGTAAGAACCTAGAGATATAGGCCACTAAGGTCACCACAAACAATAGTAAAACCTGGGGGAGCAGTCGTCATTCCGATCCACATGCAAGGGCAGGGTATATAGCCCGAAATCAACTGAATGGCTTCCACTCATCATTGTGGGTATACCTCAGAGTGATCCCTGTAATACATGCAATCTCTACACCGATGTCAACAAAGCAGGGTTAGTAACTCTGCCAACACCAATGCGACCTAGTGCTTGACCCTTGTGTTAGAAGGGCTTCCTAGGACAATATGTTGCAAATGGAATTTAACACTCCCTAACTCAAGATGCTATTGTGTGTTTTGAGCTTTTGGAGAGTGTATCTCTCTTCCTACTCCAAAGCACTAGCCTAGCTAAATGTTGGCGTATAAGAGCCCTAGAAAAGGGTTACTAGATAGATTTTAAGATTACGCAATGTTTTTAAAAGATGTTGTTTACTCAAAGGTAACGAAAATGAAACTCATGTTGTATGACTCTGACCCAAATAATGCAAGAATAATAATGAAATATGATTCTTTTCATTCCATGAGTCCTATTTATGGGAGAGAGAGAAAATTTTCTAAATCAACTCTGTACTACAACGYAATGCACAATTTCCTTTCAGATGTCAATGCAAACAATCATTTATCAAATGACAATCTCTATGTGTCTTTTTCAAATACTTCAACAAACTCTAAAATTTGATTTCTTCAATGTTTTCTAAAAGACAAAAACAATGTTTTTGAAAGAAAASATTATTGTTCACTTTCCAAAAATAATTCTCACGATATCAATGAGAAAGCATCAAATCAAATCATAAATAATCAAGCAATAACAACCCAATCAACTCTTTCAACGAAAGCAAAAACAAAAAGCAAACCAATGAGTCTTCTCAATGCGAATGAAAATGTTCTTTCAAACCTATAATCAAATGAGAAACACCAAACACTTAACTCTCAACCAATCACTGGTTCTCAGCCAATTAGACACACTCAACTCCAGAAGTCAGAGAGAATGAAATTGCCAATAAGAGCTAAGAAACGAAAGTCAAGCTACAAAAGACAAGAAAAACCTTGAAACCCTAAAACAGTTCAAGCATGAAAACTAAAGCAAGAGTTGTATCAATCAATGATCCAATAAGCCCATCAGAGGTGAATCAACTGATCTGAGCAGTCAAAACTCACATTCAAAATTTTCAAAAATCTTGCTCGCAGGCAAGCAGTGTAACACTGTGTGAGAATCTATGATTCTCGCAGGCAACCTTATAGCAAGGTGTGAGGTGTTCGCACTAGACCCTATGTGCAGGGTGCGAACCTGACCAGTTCTCGTAGGCTGTAGTTATACACAGTGCGAGAATCACTGAACATGAAAAAAAATTTGAAAATCCAAGCAAAATTGACCAAGGCTTATGGACCCAGTAAGTCTATCAGGATACCCTGAAGACTCAGAGACTGACAAAACAGGAGAAAAATGGAAATAGAGAAAATGGCCACATAAAAACTCAAAAGACCACAAAGAAAATGGGAATGTCCCCAGTGGAGTCGCCAATTTTGTTTCAGGATTAATCCGTAAGTGTGGACACAAACAGATCTCCCTAGATCCACCTGGATTTAGAACAAAACAGGACAGAATAATACTCTTTCCGTAGATTT
>JASDQU010012042.1:22341-36222 GCA_032191745.1 Picea mariana
TCTCTGAGTCTTCAGGGTATCCTGATAGACTTAGAGACTGACAAAACAGGAGAAAAATGGAAATAGAGAAAATGGCCACATAAAAACTCAAAAGACCACAAAGAAAACGGGAATGTCCCCAGTGGAGTCGCCAATTTTGTTTCAGGATTAATCCGTAAGTGTGGACACAAACAGATCTCCCTAGATCCACCTGGATTTAGAACAAAACAGGACAGAATAATACTCTTTCCGTAGATTTAGACTATTGATTGGACTAGGAGGCGAGAATCATAAACGTACCTTATGATCGCTTCCTTGGGTCTCTGTTGTACCAGCTTCGCTCCAATGCTCTTGTGCCGCCAAGACCAGGACAACTCAAACCAATTGAAGTGAAAACAACTCAATATACTCAACAGTTAATCTATACATATGATCAAGGAGTTATGTAATAAAGTGACATTAGCTTTATGGGAAAGGGACATATTACTATATTAAATTGATAGAAAGGAAGAATACAGCCTGAGCCTTGATGTTGCAAGTCTCCTTTCGATGGCTCCTAACTCTAACACACACACTTGCTCATGCATGAAGAAGATCAACCACTTTTGATAACCTTGCTGGCGTCTCTAGCTGCTGTAGCATCAGTCCTTCATACAATCTTACACTAATTCTCCAATAAATCTCTTGCTATATTGTTGCTTAACCTTTTCCATGAGCCTTCCCCTCAATATATAGGAGGAAATTGATTAGTTACTTGGATAGGAATGATCCCAAGATATCAGGAAAGCTAGTACTTAGATAATCATTCGAATGCCATCTCATCCTTCTAGAAGATTCCCTTCTAGAAGGTTCGAGAATCTATCTTTTTCCTTCCTTTAGAATATGTTCACACCCTAGCAGTTAGGTACAGTGCGAACCCCTCGCACCCTATCTTAATGTAGCCTGCGAGAATCATACATTCTCACAGGCAAATATATAGGTAGCCTACGAACCTCCCTTAAAAATATGATTTCTGGAAAGAGACAAAGGTAGCTTTTCTCAGGAAAGTGTTCTAGTGAAGAGCTTGATTTCTCCATCATCATTACATCATTATGATGACCAAAATTATGGATAACACTCTCGCACACCCAAGAAACCCTCGATGGTGTCAGAAAATAAAAACAAAACAACAGAATATTCTATTAACATGTTGCTTGAGCAAGCTCTTGTGCGAAAGAGGGACAAAATGATGGAGAATTTTGCACACATCCTGTTATCACACAAGCTTGTATGAGTCTTGTGGGTTGGTAGTTTCGACCTAAGTCCGTAGTTTTTCCTTTCCTTTCTCATTTTTGTTGAATAAACCTTAAGTTTTCCCCGTTCCATCTTGTAATTTGCTTTGTGTTTGTCCTCAATCGTTTGAGCGACCTTTTGTTTTGCGTAATCCTTTCTGAGAAGTCTCAGCCCCAAGATTTTTTTCTCTATGGCTTAATCACTGCCCTCTCTCCCTCTGTCATTGATATGTTTTCTTTCCCAATCCCTCATCCTGTCCTCCAAGTATTTGTTAACGCAGTCCGTAATAGTGAGCACAAGCACAACACTTAGAGCGGTCTGATATGGAATTGAATCAAGTGAGCGAGTAGGTTCAATTTGGCAAAGTAATTTTCATTTTGAAGTTCAAAGATCGACGATGAATAATATTCGCGAGAATCAAGAGATTAGAACATTGTTGAAGTTATTTGTAAAAGGTATGAACCACCAAAATCGGAAATCAACAAGAGTTGTCCGATGCAACAGGACGTGTGGCACCTAATCTAAATCATGGATAAAGTCATTTCGGAAAATTTGTAGTGAGGAATGCGCATATTTCCTAAGTCCCGAAATTTCAAAGTCCCGAAGTCTCGAAATGTCAATATCCATCTGGGTCATTCAATTTGAAGGGACACGTGGCACCTTATCTGAGAAATCACGATTTCACGACTCAGAGGCTTTAGCATGGAGCACAACATAGACTCGCAAAATGCAAAATCATGAAGCGCCTGGGAATTGGGCGCATGATCACAGCCCATGACTATATGAGAAACAAATCCATAAAGAGGGGTAAGAGCCTATTGAGCAGTTGGCAGCTGAGGTTTTCGAGCAAGCATCCAGGTCATTAAATTACAAGAAAATATGACCGTCAATATGGATGGGCTATTTCATGAATTCGAGCATTGAGATATTTTGAATCAAGTGGAGTGAAGACTCCTAAAATGAGAAATTCAGAGTTTCACATAGGATCCCTAGGTCATGGCCAGAGGTCACATGATGTGATGGAGAGGAGTCACAAAAAGAGCCAAGAGCACCCGTATTATTCACAAAGGAAGATCCACGTGGTATTGAGGCTTCAAGATTGACTTGAAGAAGTCGTGAATGTCTCCTAGAGAATTCATGGGTGTCAGGCTTCATCCCAATCCTGATAAAGGTAGTTAATGAAAATAGGGGAGGTGGTTGAAAACTTGTTTCACCCCATAAATGGAAAGCATGGAAAATCTAGACAGGGAGGCAGATTGTCAGCACAAATTTATCTTGTCAATAGATTTTTCTGCAAAGCCCATACCGATCTGATCTTGCGTCTGATAGAAGAATGCAAGTGCAACCTAACAAAAGAAGATGCAAACATCGAGCCTTGAATACAATGAACAAAGCATGCCTCTGGTGGGAGTGAGTTGTTCTAAGTATAAATAGTTAGTTTTGATATTTTTTTACAGTCGATGGTTGAGCTACAATCCTGATTTTTAATGTTTTAATGGAGCACCTGGTTCTCTAGTTATGTGTTTCCATTTGAGACTTCTTGTTTAATGAAACTCAACTTTCTTTTCATCTCTTTTTATTCTGATACTGATGACTTAGGCATGGATGATCCAGTCGAGTTGTGATAACTCTATTGCAATGTATTTTTGATTGTAGTATTGTTATGGCGTTTTCAACTTCCTAAAGTTTTGGATTCAAGAGGATATTGTATTTGAATATTTTCCTCCTTAGGCTGCTGGAAGACCGGATGTCCATAGCAGAACTCTACATTTTCTCCTTAAGTTCTACATCCTACTCAGCCTTACTACAAGTTACTAACTGAAGTTAGATCAAGATCTCATCTACCTGTGCATACCAACCCAGTTTTTCAAGTTAAAGAAATATTATCCTGAGTCTGTGTCCATTAGACCCCCCTTAAATTTATTCATTGTGACATAAAACTGATGGGTAATGGCCTTACCTTTTCCACAATCTAGGGGTGACTTCTAATGCTAACATTTCTAGCTTCGTTGTCGGGTACGAATTGAGTATTTTCCCTAAGATAGAATGACAACGAGCTTCTGATTATGAAGGTGCATCAGATATCAAAACCATTGAATATTTCATTTTTTCACCTGACGACTCCGTTGAGGTGAATTCACTATTTCATTTGTGACTTCCAGAGGCAGACACACGAGGTCTACTCCACAACTTCCTTTAGTGGCACTTAAATATGATCGAGAGAAAATTATCAGAAGACAAAAGACCCTTTAGGAGGGTACTTCTACTGTTGAACCAGGTGATTCTGGTAATTTTCCTTATTCTCCTATAGCAACTCCATTAGTTGTTTCTCATTTTCCTATTACACCATTTGTTGGAGCTTCTAGAAGTTTAAATTTTGGGAGTTTTATCGCTGATTTTCCCTCTCCTAGTTTCACTCCTCCTCCTCCTATTAGAGTTGTTTGTTTTACAAAAATGGAAACCTTTGTTCCCTCAAGCCCTGTAGATTTTTCTCAAAATCCTCTCTTGTATCCTTTTCCTCCTTGAATCTCACTTCTAGTATCCCTTGTTCGAACCTCTTCTCCTCTTGGTTCTCCTCCAAATATCATCCCTATGGCAGGTATCAATCCCCCTATAAATAAAATAGATTCTATAGTGGCTGCTAG
The DNA here is from genome assembly GCA_032191745.1 of Picea mariana. Classification (NCBI taxonomy): domain Eukaryota; kingdom Viridiplantae; phylum Streptophyta; class Pinopsida; order Pinales; family Pinaceae; genus Picea; species Picea mariana. The sequence continues at coordinate 26,238 of JASDQU010012042.1, forward strand.
ATATGCCCCCCTAGTCTTACCTCAACCCATGAATGCTCTCTATGTTGGAGATTACCTAAAATACATGCCCAAATTTATAAGAAAAGAAGACATAATTGCTGAAGAGAACCTTGTTGCCTTCTACAGTTATGCGGACAATCCAAATATTGACAATGAGGATGTGTGGATGAGAGTCTTTGTCCAGATCCTTGATGGTGAGGTTAGGAAATGGTTTAGGGGATTGAGCCCTGGATCCATTCTTGGGGTTGAGGCTTTAGATGATTCCTTCTTGAGACATTGGGGGATAAAAAGGACTTTATGTATTATATCACAGAATTCGGTTCCTTAAAGAGAAAATAGGGAGAATCTGTCTCCAACTTTTCCAAAAGATTCAACAAAATGTACAATAAGATTCTTGTTGAGATAAAGCCTATAGGAGCCTCTGCTAAAATTACTTAAACTAGTGATTTTGACCTTGACTTATGCCTCATGTTAAGAGAAATAAGAGCTAMCTCCTTGGCGCATATGCAAGATGGAGCCTTGGAAGTAGAATCCAATGTGTTGGTAGTTGACAGACTTAGAGATAAAACTAACAGAGACAGAGGAAGGGGAAGATCTRAAGCCTCAACCTCTGGCTCTTTTCTTCCTCACCCTTAGGTAGATGAATTGACCAAGATGATAAAGTCCCTGTCTATAGAAATGGAGAAGATGAAGTTTGAAGGAAAGAAATGGTATAAGAATGCCCCAAATGCTGATAACAGAAGCAATTTCACAAGACCAATTAATATCCCTCAGATTCTCCCAAGAGAACCCAGAAGTAGAGATAGGGATTGTCAAAAATTGCAAACCCCTCTCCAAAACAACCTTGTTGTTGATGAGGAAAGTGAAGAGGAAGAGCTTGATCTTGAAATCCATTGTCCTGGAGACACCTCCCCATTTCCTCATTTGACCCAATCTGCATATGAGGAATTCCTCATGGATGGCCAAATAAATGAACTGAGGAAAGGGGAGAAGACCAATGGTAGTTCCAATAAATACAACCTCTGGTATAGGAAGAAATAAGTGAAGTACGACATCTCTTATCAACCTTCCAAATCAGAGAATCCTGCTAAAAACACAACAAATAGCAACAAGGAGAAGAAAACACAGAACCCCCCACCAGTAGCCAAAGGTCCTGCCACAGAAGTGAAAGAAATTATAAAGCCCCCCTCATATTTTAACTTTGAGCATGAAATTCAAAAGATTAGGATTCTTGTGCCCCTTTCAGAGTTGGTTAATCATGAATTTTTCAAGAAATCCCTCTCTAAGATGTTGCATTCTGAGCCATCTTTCCATTCCACAGACTCGGTAAACCTTCAATATGAAAATCTAGCAGTTATTATAGGTCCCTTGATAGAAGACAAAGATGATTCATCCCCTCCCTTCTACACATATCTGAACATACATGATATGGTGCTGCATAATTGTTTGATGGACTCAAGGGCATGTCATAATCTCATGCTCAAAACTATCATGGACGAACTTGGATTATAAATCACAAAATCTTATCATGATTTGTATTCGTTTGATTCAAGGAAGGTATAGTGTCTTGGTGTCATCAAAGATCTGTTTGTGAGCTTGTTTCAACTGCCCATGAAAAGTGTGGTCATGGATATTGTGGTAGCTTATGTTCCCCCCAAGTTTGGCATGCTATTGCCAATATCTTGGATAAAAAGACTAGAGGGAACATTGCAAATGTACCTCACATATTCTACCATTCCCTTGTTTGGGTGGGGAACATAGAATACTATAAAATTTAGCTCATTGGGCCTACATTATCAGTGATGAAGCAAACTCCACCAACCATCCTATTTTTTCACTTTATACTATTTTGGGATCCAACGTATTGCAACTCACTGATGCTCTTTAGCCCCCTCTAAAAATCAGAAAGAAGTCCCTTACTCTTTGTGAAGATTCTCCTATGATTACCTCTATTTGGAAAATTTTCTTTGATGGAGCCTCTTCCAAAGAGGGTGTTGGCGCTGGAGTGGTCCTTGTTTCACCTGTTCAAGAAATTATATCTCTGTCCTACAAGTTAGAATTTGAAACTACCAATAAAGTGGCAGAATATGTAGTTCGTGTTTTGGGTCTGAGGGATGCAAAAGACATGGGGATTCAAGAGATATCAATATTTGGGGATGTTGATTTGATTGTCCATTAGATCATAAATATTTATCAAGCCAAGAACCCTCGGCTCAAAATTTACAGAAATGAAGTATGGGATCTAGCTGACAATGTTTTCTTAGCTTTCAACATTTCATTTGTCCCGAGAGAAGAGAATTCCATGGTCCATTCTCTAGAGGCTTCTACAAGTAATTTTAGAATCCCTCTACCACCTAAACTCAGGTATGAGGTAGAAGTAAAATACATACCCTCTATACCTGACAATTTCAAGCATTGGAAAGTGTTTGAGGATGATCATGAGATCAAACGGTTCCTAGATACAATTGATGTGTTTTATGCATTACAAGTTGATCAAGATCCTGATGCTAAAATAAATCCTCATGATGATGCTTTTCTGAACAAAATTGCTAATCATCATATTGTCTAGTCACCCAAAAATCATATCCCAAAACGAATAGTTCCTTTGGAAAGACTATTTGACACAAATGATGTGGCTGTAAAGGGTAAAGTTTCAAATGAGAACATCCATGTAGCTGATTGAAATATTGGTACGAAGAAGGATCCTAAATTTGTCAAGTTGTCAAGAGTCTATCAAAGAAACAAATGACCAAGTATGTTGATTTGTTAAGGGAATTCACTGATGTGTTTTCCTGGACATACAAAGATCTCAGAACATACGACACAAGTGTTATTGATCATAATATCCCATTGAAAGAGGAGGCCAAATCATTTAGGAAGAAATTAATACAAATAAATACTATGTTGTTTCCTGTTATGAAAAGGGAGGTAAAAATGTTGTTGAACGACCAAATCATTGTCCCTTTGATAAATTTTGAATGGGTGGCCAACCTGGACCCAATAAGAAAGAAGAATGGAGAAGCCAGACTGTATGTCGATTTCAGGAACCTGAGCAAAAGCTCCAAGAAGGAGAATTATCCTTTGCCAGAGATGGAACACATATTGAAAAGAGGGACATGTGCATCTAGGATTTCCATGATTGATGGATTTTTTGTCTATAATCATATTTTTTTCCTTCCTGAAGACATGGAGAAGATGACCTTCACCACTCCTTATGGCACGTTCATGTATGCCAAAGTTCCCTTTGGTTTGATGAACACAGGAGCAACCTTTCAATGAGCCATGGGCATCGCCTTCACTGGAGAAAAGGATAAATTTGTGGTCATCTATCTAGATGGCATTACAATCTTCTCTAGATATGATAAAGAGCATAGCTATCATCTGAGAAAGGTCTTCTTGAAATGCATATTTGAACCTCCATTTCAAAGTTATTAGTAGGCTAGGAGGGCACTATAACCAAGCTTGTTCCTTCCTCCATTAGAGTCTCAATTATCTTGATATATTGCAAGAGTATAAGGGGCATGGAGTGACTTAAACACATTTCCATGGACAGTTAAATTTCCACTTGTCCCTCAATTCAATTTGGTTGTTCATACTATATTTCATAATTGTGATGACCTATAAACTATCCAATGTTTTAAACTACCATCAATAAGGATCAAAACTTGTAATGTTGTAGGTATGCCTATAGGTGTCATTTTGAAGTTGACCCAAGTGATTTTTCTTGTATGGATAACTGTTTTGGCACCTTTTTGTTTGTTTGATCTTGGTTGGTATTGTCTCATTAGTTAGGAGGACTATTATTTCATGTTGCAGGGTGCTAACTCAAGCTGCATGTTAATGTTGAATTCGTATTGTAATTGTACAATTCCTTTATAGTACTCGTACAAGCCTAGGATATAATCATTTTGGACAAGAGAGTAGGGAATATAAATTTGCACATTGGAGACTATTGAGAAAGGATTTTATGACCCTTCTAATTCTTTGGATGATTTCTCATTAGTAATATGTTCTAGTGTGCCATATCATTAGTGCTCTGTTTTAGGATCTTCTCATATGCCCGACCTTTCTTCTTTGTGCCGTATTTTAGGAATGGATAGATATTTCTTCTTATATGACTGTGTCATCCTATAGTACTTGGAATCTAGTAGTGAATGCATCATTGACATCCTGCCCATCCTAGGACTATTTGGTAACAACATGAATACTATTTTCACTGAGAGGGATTTATAGTCAAATCGCACCGACTTGAGTCCACGAAAATAGTAGCCACACACACTTTATTATCATTGGAGAATTCCCCAATCATGGGACATGTAGGATAATGGTGATCCCATATTTAGACAATTGCTTGAATAATGATACAAGCATGGTCTGGTCCCTCAGTTTTGAGTATTTTTCTAGGGAAAATTGAAGTAACAATGTGAGGTCATGTATATCATAATCCATCAGTTGCACCTTCTCCACATATCATTTCAAATGCTCATCATTACTAACATGCACCTATTATTGTACCTATAGAATGGGGGTCTTCTCCTTCCTCAATGTTTAGATTCATAGCCCATCATGCCCTTGACTTAATTGGTATTGTACATGCTTTCATTTTTCTCATGGTGTCTTTGTGTAATACCATCATCCACAAATAATACATCATGAATCTCCTTAGAATCCCATCCATCAACAATTTATACAACTGCCCTATTATCAAGTGATAACTTATCACATGTAGCACTAGCTCCCTTTGCCAACACTAATCACAATCCTTAGGTTCTAAAATGGAATTGGTGAGTTTTATCAAGTAATAATTCATCACATGTACAACTAGCTTCCTTTGCCAACACTAATCACAATCCTTAGGTGCTAAAATTGGGGAATTCAATGAGCTCTGCAAAGAAGTTTGATATGAATTTCACATGAAAGAGACTGAAATTGGGTAGTTCATGAACTGTCCATGTGTTTTAACTATTATGTATATGGAAATGATCATTGGGCCCACGTTTTACTTTCTTTGTTTTACTACCACCTCAAAATCAAACTCTTTGAATTGAAATAACCTTTAGCAGATTTGACCCTCCATTTGAAAGTTTTTACTAGGCTAGGAGGGAACTATAACCAAGCTTGTTCCTCCCTCCATTAAATTGTCAGCTATGTTTATAAATTGCAAGAGTATAAGGGCCATCGAGTGAGTTAAACACACTTCCATGAATATTTAAATTTCCACTATTCCTTCAATTCAATTTGGTTGTTCATACTATATTTTTTAGTTGTGATAATCATGGGAGATATTCCAAAAGAATCCCCCTCACCCCTCCCTATTTTGGATCATTTGACCCTAATTCAAAATAGTACCCATGTTTCCCATGTCATCTACTTCATAGTTTAGATGGTGAATGACATGCTAAAAGGTTATTTGTTAAAAAATGGACAAATATTCATTTTTCTCTTTCTACTAGTATGTACAAGCTTGAGGATATTACTTTTGAGTGCTTCCTCATTTGCTAGATAATCACAATGGAATTTCCAATGACCACAATATTTTTCACCTATCTTGCATGAAACAACATGAGGCAACAAAAATACATATATTAATCAATGGTTCAATTTTTACAAATCAAGATGGGGTGCACTATTCATCATACCGTAGAGAATGAGATATGTGATTTTGCAGTTTGGTGACTGGTCGAGCCTTAGCACCGAGAAAGGTCGTCCTCTCTTGGAAGGCCAACAAAATATGATGCCTGGGCTAAACCTGGGAGTAACCCAGCCCCCTTTTTCCATTTCGTCAAGGCCCAAAGGGGGAATAAGTAGTAGCACGAAGAACATGAAAGATATGAAAGGTAAAACCGTAAACCTCTGTTCCGTCAAGGCCCAAAGGGGAAATTCAAATAAGAACAAAGATGTAAACCGGAGAATTCATATATGGGCAGCTCCCATATAATTTATACCAGGTTGGAGGGCCAAAATGCTCTCAAAAATATCCTTGTTCTTTGGAAATCAGACAAAGGGAAGATTGTAGCTACCCAGTGCCCAAACCATAAAATCGGGGTGAATTAAACCATAAACCCCTCTTTTACCAAATGGCAGGGCGAAGATGCTGTAAAAAAATTCCATACTTCTAGAAATTTGGCTAATGGAAGCTTGTCCCTCCAAATTTCAGGGGCGAAATATAATTTTCTTTTTCCCTCCTGAAAATATGGGCTAACCCTATACACGATTTTTCCCCTAAAATAAATTACGGGCCAATGATATAAGTTTAAAAAAATCAGTCCCATACAAAAAATTCACCCAATAAAAAATTGGAGGCCCTTAATTTTGCCCATGAGTGAAATTTCACCCCTAAAATCATCTATGAGTATGACCCTACCACGTCAACAACACAACCCTACCACATCAGCAGTACGACCCTACCACATCAGCACTGTATGGACTATACAGTTAGCAAATTTTTTCTTGTTTGGAAAAGTGGACAGAATGTGATATCTCTCGCATACCACATTCCTTTCAACATGTTCAAGTTGTGTTGGGATCATGGGGACGAGGCATACGAATGAGTCTATTTTGAAGCAATTCTAGCCACTTTCATTTTTTAGCATATTTTCATCCCCTGGATCATGTATGATTATATGTTATTTTTATAATTGTTCATTTAATATGTTTTTTATTTGTTTTTTTTATGTTCTAGTATCCTAAAACTATGAATGGTAACATAATTAATGTTATGGTAATACCATAGTAATGCTCATTGATTAAAATTCAATAAAAAATTATATTTGGATGTGTTGTCATAGAACTATGTTGCAAGATGTTCACTAAATTTTTTCAATAACATGAGACCATTATGAAGTAGCTATATAGATATTGGATGAGAATGTTATTCAAATTTGAATATGACTGAAATTTTTTTACCATATAAATATAGGGGATTTTGAATTTTTTGGAAAGGTTTCCATGAATGTTTGGAAACAAAGATACACAAACGCAATAGAAAATTATTGTTTTACAAAAATTTCACATGTATAGAAGGAATATAAAAATGAATATATTTTTTTTTGTAAATAAAAAAGATTGCATTACCTTATGCTATAAAAAAAAGTGACATGTGTCTGAAAATACATCAAAAATCGCCACTTGTTCTACCACATGCATGGAAACTAAAACAGGTGGTTGGCATTGTTCAAGGACCAACTGGTAAACTAGAGTTTGTTTTCAATAGAATACATTTGAACTAAAACAATAAATCTAATAGTAAAGAAACTAGATGTGAGGTGGACCCAAGCCTCCTTCATGGTGAACTATGAAGGCCAATGGATGACAACATGTTGGGAAATGACTCTTTTCCAGATCGTTTGACAGGGAGTCGAAAAGAATACCCAAGCACTCGTTGAGGACATGTTGGTTGTGCAGCTACTCAACCAAGTATTTTCATGGAAACCCAAATTCGGATGATCTTGCATTTATGTGTGTATCTCCCAATGGGTTTCCTGCTCGCTCCATTTGTCACCCCACTTTATGCCTAGGTCTTCATCCTTGGGGTTTGTGTCATTCTTGTAGTTATCCTACATCAATGGAGGGAATTAATCCTCTACCATGCAACCTCCCATGGTTGGCGCAAGAGAATTTAAAGGGATATCGGTGCCTCTTGGTGTCTTTTGCTCCATGGTGTTCTCCTCCYAGCTAGGAGGAATCTCCTCCTCCACTATGCATTCCCCATAGTCTAGCTCTGGGTTAGACGAGTGAAAATCAAGTTAGGCATCTTCGCAATAGTTTTGGCTAGAGTTAGGAGAGAGAGCAGAGCTTCTTCCTCGATTGGGAAAGAGAGAGGGAGGTCATGTGCATYGACTCCTTCCTAATTGACTGTAGTAGGCTGGTCAACGCTTAGATTTGCCTCTCTCATGAGGCATGGCAAGTTGAGCTCGTGGGAAGAAGAATTAATAGAGGAAATGTAGGAAATGTTGGTCATGGATGGAAGGAAGATAACAGAGGAMCGTAGTCCTCAGAGCATAAGAGCAGGGGCAGAATGAAAAAATGATGACAAACTCTGGAGATAATAGCAACATCAAGGAATCACCTATGTGATGATGAGGGAAGTGACAGTTTTGGGAGCCATGAATGTCGAGGTGATGCCACCTTGTTGCATCGACATCGTACCAGTAGTGGAGGGTCAAGCACGAATCACCATTAAACCTTCCAAACTACCCCAACGGACTAATCTCTGGCTGGAGTGAATGTTATGCATTGTGAATGGGCGGAAGAGGAGACTGGCAGCAAGGGGATTTAACTGCAATATAAAAGTAAATATCAACATTCAAACTTTTTACATTTTTAATTATTAATAATTATTGTCAAACATTTTTCCTCTCACATGTACAAAAGTGTTTTTCACCTAGGTTGGGGTGAAGCTAAGCTATTTTACTATGCATGAAAAATTCTCATTGTGAATTTACACTTAGGTAAGTTTGAAGCTAGTTTGTTTTACCATGCATGAAAAATCTTTATTCTAAATTTGATGTAGCACGGACTTCCTAATATTATCATATCACAACTATAGATAACCTAAGGGTGTGATCCCAAAACCTCTTATTTGCAACTCACAGCACTTAACCACTAAAGCTAAACCTAGAAATGTGCCACCTAAACCTCTTATTTGCAATTTTACAACACCTAATCAATAAAGCTAACTCACTAAACGAAAAAACCTTTAATGTAAATCTATCTTAACATTTTATGTTTTAATGATAAGGTATTTCTTACTACTAAATATAAATTGAAAACTAAAATGAAAGTTTGCAAACAAATATAACAAAATATATATTCAACATTTAAAAATTAATAAAATTATTTTACTATTTAAAAATTAATGAAATTAAAAAATCTTTAAACTGGGAAAAAWATATTTATATGTAGAAAAAGTTTACAATATTTATATGTAGAGAAAGTTTACAATTCTAGTAAAATCATTTTAACCTTGTGTGACGATGTTTTGATATACACCAAGAATGCTAAAAGTTGTGTATTGTTTTTAGGTTTAGTCTTTAGGGTTTGTTGGCAATCCCAAACCGTTAAGAGAATGTTAAAAAATATTAAAATGATGCTAAAAAATTTATTATCCATCAACCGAAAGTACACAATTACTTTAGTTTTAATCATTCACATTCCTAAAAAAAAAATAAACATATGAAGTAAAATAATATAATTATATAAAAAATAGATGTGAAGATAAGTCAGCGTATACCTAAATATTCTTAGAATTTAAAACACATGAGAAATATGGCACAATTGATGTCTGGTTGTTGGATGCAACATAACAGCAAACCAGATSTAGAGGTGGACATTGTTGAATCTTTGGCATCTCTCTTTTATGTATTCCATAGTCAAATGACAGCTAAACATGACCAGGTTTGTTTTATTCCACGACGGTTCTTTGCAATATAGATGCATTCAGGAAGATAAACATGACCAGGTTGTCTTATTCCACGACAGTTCTTTGCAATATAGAGGCAATCAGGAACTACAATCACGCTGTCTATGCAACAAACAGAATTGTGATATTGCCAAGATTAAGAAGACCATTGACTAAGAATTTAAACAACCCCTAAAATAGGAGGAGGATTCTAATTTTAGAACTTGTTTAATTAACGCCTAAAAAACAAAATCCATTGCATAGAAATTCTCTGAAAAGAAAACATTCATTCATTCCTCTTCCTTGTAGAGATCTGCAAGCCAGAGTCTCAGTTGTTTAATAAAAAGGATTACATTGTAGACGTAACTGATGTCTTTCAAGAGGAATCCAAACCTCAAGAGTAGTCCGATATCTATGAAGACTTTAGGGAAAAAGATTAAAGACTTTGGATTTCATTTCAAGGTGAAAAACAGCTTTTGGAAAAGGAGAAATGACTACGGGGTTCTAAGTATAGATTCTCATAAGACAGGGTATTGGGAAAGAAAAGGTAGACGCCGTTACAGAGATCATGAATTCCCGAAAGGA